>BSBK01007397.1:2030000-2130000 GCA_027943335.1 Chamaecyparis obtusa
TGTCCATTTAGGGGCCCCAATAACATATAAAATCCCCTAAATTCATCTATAGACCTAATCTCACCCTTCTAGGTGTATTACATCAAAATTGACAATATTACAATCTTTTACATTTTTGCCTATTTTGCAACTTTGCATATTTTGCATCATCCTATTACATCCAAATGGCTCCAAGGCCATGTTACATCAAATGAATAAAATTTTAGGCCTCAGAAACATGATCCTATAACACTTGAGGTTTTGATGATACCTCACACGAGCTTTGAGATATGACCACATAAAGATCACTGATTTCATGTTGAGTGCACCTTGAGGGACACTTCGGTCTAGAGTGGTCGGCAATGTTCGAGAGAGTTCATGTGAGAAATGAGGTTTCCTCTAGTATTTACTTGGACAATCAGAGCTATTGGCACAGATGATTTGATGCGATGATGAACGGTTTGAATGATACACAATGTTGCTCATTTCACTTGAGGAACACTGAGTTTTACAATCAACCAAGATTGTGTTGCCAAATTTAAATGAATTTGAATATTTAAAAATTGAGATAGATTATTATAGGCCTAGGTACACAATCCTCTAGCACCTAACAGTTTAATGATACCTCTCATGAGCTCTACGATATGACCCTGTAAAGATCTCTAATTTCATGTTGAGTGCACCCTGAGGGACACTTAGGTTCGGAGTGGTTGGCAATGTTTGAGTGAGGCCCATGTACAAAATGAGGTTGCCACTAGAATTTACCTGGCTAATCAAAGATTTTGGCATAGACGGTTCCATGCTATGACAGATGGTTTGAAAGATACACAATGTTTCTCATTTTAACTAAGGAACACTATGAGTTTTGACATCAATCAAGATTGTATTGCCAAATTTAAACGAATTTGAATCTCCAAAAATTGAGATAGGGTTATAGTAGGCCTCAACAACATGATCTTGTAGCACCTAATGGTTTGATGATACCTCATACGAACTCTGAGATATGACACTATAAAGATCATTGATTTCATGTTGAGTGCATCTTGAGGGACACTTTGGTCTGGAGTGATCAACAACGTTCGAGCGAGTTCATGTGCAAAATGAGGTTTCCACTATTAATTACCTAGCCAATCAGAGTTGTTGGTGCAAACTGTTCGATGCGATGATGGATGGTTTGAAAGATACACAATGTTTCTTATTTCAATTGAGGAACACTACAATTTTTGACATCAACCGATATTGTGTTGCCAAATTTAAATGAATTTGAATCTCCAAAAATTGAGATAGATTATTGTAGGCCTCAACAACGTGATCCTGTAGCACTTGACAGTTTGATGATACCTTGCACGAGCTCTGAGATATAACCCTATAAAGATCACCAATTTCATGTTGAGTGCACCTTGAGGGACACTTCAGTCTAGAGTGGTCGGCGGCGTTCAAGCAAGTTCATGTGAGAAATGAGATTGCGACTAGTGCTTACCTGGCCAATTAGAGTTGTTGGCATAGACAGTTTGATGCTATGTGCACCTTGAGGGACACTTCAATATTTGGTGTCATCATCTTCTCCCTAAAAAAATTACAATGCCTTCCTTTTGATCACCACAAGGTAGTGGGCTTAGATTGTACATGTTTCCATCTTTGTGCACTATATATTTATTTGTGAAACTATCATAAATAGTCCTCCTAAGGTGCTTCCACAGCCTTCAAAGTATTATGTGCCCACAAGTCATTGACATAATATCATAAAAAGAATTTAATTAATAATGAGAAACATTTTTACAACTCAGCTCGTTAGGAGCACGAGAGGAAAGAGATGAGAAGAGAAAACCTTAGGTATTTCCCCAAAAAATAGAAGAGAAACATTGTCATTAAATCTTACAAACTTTCCATTATACATATGGAGTAATGCATGAGAAATTTACAGGCCACACAATTTACAATGCTATATAAATATACATGTTATGTATACATGTATTCAAATTAATTTGACATTAAAATATTTTTTTATCTCCATTTAGTCCAATGAACCAATTGGATCTGCCTTACCCTTTATTGTCTCAAGTATTGCCTTGTGGTTTAATTCACGAACCTTCCAAAGAATTTTATTATGTGGTCTTCCCCCATATTTGATCAAGTGGACATTTGATGCAACGACGAGGTTCACATAATGAAGAATATTTTTGTGTGTCTCCCAATCCTCGAATAACCACAACCCAGGGTTCTTCATACCATACCGCTTAAGCCATGTACCAGTTACAACCATTGCTCCTATAGGGTATTCTAATTCTTCACCATCGATAACCAAGTGATCCAATTTCTTTTTTGCCTCAGGATAACAACACAAATAATAATAATAATATGTCCTTTCTTCATTGTCTTTGGGTGCAATAACAACAAAAACATGACCTGTAATGATATAAACATAATAAGGAGATTAATTTACTAAATATTTACGATAAAGTATTAAATTTGAGATTATTTGTATGTGGACAATTTACCTGGTTGTACAAGATCAGATAAGCGATCAAATTCAATGGATGATTCCATTTCTATCAGTTGTAGTGATTCATGGGGACGATAGGAGTCAAGTGGTCTCAAAATATGTGTATACCATTCGTCAACCCATTTCTTTGACTCACACCCATCCCAATCTTCATCTTCACATGATGAAAAAAAGCATGCCATATGTCATGTGTGGACACTCCATGAACTTGCATTATAGATTATAAAAGAGTGTAGCTCACTCAATCATGTCAGTGTACAACAATCCTCATTTGTTGTAATGTTAGGTTCATCCATCAACCAAACAAATTTACCAAGCGTAGACTCACCTTCATTACTTGAACCCATTGTAGCATTACACCACTAGACAATACATCTCGCATTTGATAATGTTACTTTCTCTTTGCACTTTAGTTCTTCACATGCTAAGGCTCTTTTAATACATGCACCTGCACCATCTTTCTCTCCCTTTCCATGATCAATCTCTATGAAATTTCACATATATTGAATTCCAACAATCTTATGCATCCTGCACAACCAATAAAACATCCAAGAATTCTTGAATTGTGATGCACAATTATCTGACCATATGATGTGTTGATGATATGATATGCCCCTGTTAGCCAAATCACCATAAAATAGTTGAAAGAAACCACATGTACAAACTCTGTAGAATACGAGTGATCATCACTGATGTAAAAATGATACTCCCTCAATATCTTCATATTCTCCTTTGTACTATTAGGTAAATGCATGAATGCTATATGAACAAATATAGCAACCTGTAGAGAGCTGTAATACTTTGCTTGCACCTCATTCTGTGGTTATAGTGTGTATTTATCTACAAAGTCCACAACTGAAACAATGGTATCAAGTGGTAATGTGTCCTTGCACAACTTGAATTTCATATCCAACCATCACGCTCTATGTGTATACATTTCATACTCAAATATTTTTTTCACGAAAAATGTCCATGAACTAATACACTAGAATATTTTCAATTACTAAATCATATCTTTTAGCCTCTTTTCCATCTTGTAGATTGTATGTCACGATCTTATATTTTCTAAATTCCACTATTTCATAAATGATTGCATGTGTACTCTCCATATGTTGACAAATTGGCAAATGTCTCAAACCTCCACAATCTATTCATGTACCATTCAAGCATGAGAGCTTGTAAAATTGTTGACCATCCACTCTTTCACATAAAATGGTAGATATTAATTTCCTTAAAGATCTAGGTGGGTCATTTATGTTACAATCCTGCAAAACATTGTTAGAGTGCAAATCTACACATATATTCCTATAAACATCAAAATGGTTAGAAAATTCAATATGTACCCTACAAAAATAAGTTGTGTGTGTGTGATTTATCTTCACATAAAAAGGTTTACTCATTTCAAAATATCTCTGACTAATTTTAATTTGAAGATACCTACGTATAAATTTTGCAAAGAATTGTGTTTGAATTGAATCCAAACAATGTTTTGGACGTGGAACACGGATTCGACCACCAATCCTCCTTCTTACAACATGTCTTTGATTAGGAGATACCCATGTGTTATTCTTCCAAAATTCTTTCATCAAAGATTTCAAAGCTTCAATAATTGCTTTATCTTTTTGCAATAGTCTACTGTAAAATGCCCATAACTCATTGCTTTTTGGATCTTCCACTCTTTGACGCCTTCCCAGGGCTCTCATTAGAGACTTTCTACTTATTTTCAATGCTTTTCTTGTCTTTCTAATGAGTTGATATTTCTTCATTTGAATGATTACTATTTTTGATGTAAGTACACATCATGTGACATTAC
The DNA here is from genome assembly GCA_027943335.1 of Chamaecyparis obtusa. Classification (NCBI taxonomy): domain Eukaryota; kingdom Viridiplantae; phylum Streptophyta; class Pinopsida; order Cupressales; family Cupressaceae; genus Chamaecyparis; species Chamaecyparis obtusa. Next base: position 2,034,296 of record BSBK01007397.1, read on the forward strand.
TATCTTTCGTGCGTGATGTAGAACCCACACTCTCATATGCATCCATTAGATTCTTTACAGTAGTTTTTTCACTTGACTCATCCATCGTTCTTAGTCCAAGAATCTTCATGATGGGCTTTAGATTTCTCATCATTTCAACAAATAGTTGACATCTTCCTATCACGTTTAAATCTCAAAAAATAATCTCCAAATACGATTAGCATTTATTTGACAAGTACACTTGTGAATCTTGTCAGGCATTGCTTGCAATATGTTCGTATCAATATCAATCAAATATTTTAGCTTTCTCTAAAAAATTCTAGGAGCATCAAAAATGTTATGTGTGAATTGCGTACCAGCTTAAGTGCCTTCAACATGAGACGATGTTGTGCCTACACCTTGGGATGTAGATAATGGTGTGTCTTCAACATGATACAATTGTGTGCCTCCACCTTGGGAGGTAGAAAATGGTGTGTCTTCAATGATACAAGGGGGTGCGTACACCTTGGGATATAGACAATGGTGTACCTTCAACATGACATGATATTGTGCCTACACCTTAGGATGTAGATAATGGTGTGTCTTCAACATGATACAATTGTGTGCCTCCACTTTGGGATGTAGACAATGGTGTGCCTTCAACATGATACAAAGGGGTGCATACACCTTGGGATGTAGATGATGGTTTGCCTTCAACATGATACAAGGGTGTGCCCACACCTTGGTAATTAGACAATGGTGTGCCTTCCACATGATACAATGGTTTGCCTCCATCATTGGATGATGGTGTCTCTTCAACTTGGGAACTCATATTTATGATGTGACCGTATCTTCGTAATTCAATTGTCTTTTTATATGCAAGTTTCTCATTCATTGTATTTTTGTTTCCAATTTCAATTTTCTCTTACTTTCTATTGATGTTTCATGTTCCTCATCCAAAGAAAAATCTTCTTCTATGGTATGCAATTTTTTGTGTTCACGAAGTTGTCTCATTCTTTCCCTTTTCTTCTCTTTGTCTCTTTCATGCTCTTTTGGTGTTAGAGTCTTTTTTCATTTCCTCAACATGATGATGATTTCTACATATGAATTTATTACAATTTTAAAATTATAATATCAATCTATTACAATAAGTCAAGTTATAATATCAATCTATTATAATAAGTCAAATTATAATATAAATCTCTTACAATATGACAAATTATAATATAAATTTATTACAATTATATCAAATTATGGATTGAACAAGTCTATATCATACCAATTATAAACAAAAAAAATCTTTGTTCACATTTCACATGAAAAAACAAAAAAAACTTACCTTGATCGATAAATTTGGTGAAGAATGATTGACTTTCACAATTCGATGTTGAATTTTAAACAAAAAAATGGTGCAAATTGATAGTGATGCAGGAACATCCTGGGTGTAAGAGCAATCTTGCATCACCCAAAAATATTTCTATTTTCTTTTCAATAAGGGCTATCTTGTGCAGAGTTGCTATTTATGGAAACTTACTATTTTTAGTAAGTTAGTCATATGATCTCAGAATGTTCTGATTTCACAGTTGGAGGTTTATCTTAGTCATATCAGTCTACCAGTTGAGTTTCATTGCCACATCATCTTTATTGGTGAAGTTATTGAGGTTTTTGGGTACGAAATCTTTCAGGTCAATTTTGAAGGCCTTAGAGGCTCCGGATCGCGATTGATCCCTAGTTGACTAGCGCTTGCACATGTCAAGCACTATAGATCTCATCACGGTGTTTCTGAAAAGTGGTTACAATAGAAAAACAGAGCTATGGTTAAAAAGTTATGGCCTTCGGAAGTTGGGCTAACTAAAAGCATATTTTATATTTCTTTTGAGCCGACCCTATTGTAAAAATTGTGAAAATAAAATAATTCAATGTATAGTCAGCCTTAACGACTAAATTTCTGGAACCTTCTCGAGCGGTATAAATTGCTTATATAAAAAAGGCCCGTAATGTTGTCTAGGGTAGTTCTGGGTAGTAGATCTGGGTAATAATTTGATGCTTTGTCCTATAGAATATTGTAAGGGAAATGCCCATGTGGCTTTACATATTGTAATTCTGAAAGTTTGGAATTTCACATTTGTGGAGATAATAAGAAGCCCATTTTCTGTTCTTGCAAATTATTGTTGTTTATTTGTTTCTGTTATGTGTTTTTGGTATTAAGGGGAGTACCCTTCATCAAGTGGTATCAAAGCAGGAGTTCCTGAGTGTGTAAATAGATCACCGATTGTGAGACAATTTGCACTAGGACCGTGGGTTAGGGTTTTTGTGTAAATAGATCACCGACTATGAGGCAGTTTGCATTACGATCGTGGTTAGGGTTTCAGCAAGCAGCGTGAAAATGTCTCCATGAAGGGAACATGACGGAAGAGATGTTGTTGTAACATATGAGATTAGGGAACTATAGAGACAAGTGCGAGCATTGCAAGAGGAGATTCACAGAGGAATAAATCTTAATGTCAGAGATGAAAGCGAGGATGAAGCCGAAGAAGAAAATTCTGAACAATGAGAAGTCAAAGTTTTGAATCAAGAGGAAGAAAGACTTTTTCGGGCCATTTCCAAGATTGGGAAAAGACCTAAGATTGAGGTTCCTACATTTTTAGGAAATCTTAACCCAGAATAATTGATCGACTGGATTAATGAGTGTGAATAATATTTTGAGTATGAAGATCACATCGAGGATCCTGATCGGATCAAGTTTGTGAAGGCTAGACTGAAGGGTCATGCAAAGATCTGGTGGCAAGAGATTGAATTGGAGCGAAATCAAAGACGAAAGGATAAAATCACAAGATGGGATTGGATGGTGGATAAATTGAAGCAACAGTTCATTCCTGTTGATTATGAGCTTTGCCTACTAAAGAAGATACAAAGTTTGAAGCAAGTAGGAAGATCTGTTCAGGAGTATACAGAGGAGTTCTATTGAATCCTCATCAGAACAGGCCATGCGGAAGCTGATAAGGAGAAAGTTGCCCATTACCTTAATGGGTTGAGGCCAAGTATTGAAGAAGAGCTGAATCTGGTTCGAATGAACAATATTGAAGAGGCATACGAGTTTGCCCTAAAAGTAGAAGAAAAGTTGAACAAGAAGTTTGAGAGTAGACAAAACAGAAGAGGTCGCAGTGGACAATCTGGTGGATGGTCATATGGAGGCCGAAATGAAGATCTAAAAAAGAAGGATGAGGCCAGTAGTAGTTAGAATCAGAGAGGAAATAATTTCAATCATTTCCAAGATCAGAACAATAGAGATCAAAAAGGAAGAGGAAGAGGACAAAGATGTGGAAGAGGAGGCTTCTGTGGAACATGTTTTCACTGTGGAGAAGAAGGTCATAAGGAATTTGAATGTCCTCGACACCAAGGAAGGATAGATAGGAGGAATGAAGGTCAGTCCAGAGTTACACATGTAGATGAAGATGCTAGATCATTAAATTTTAAAGATGCTGAAAGAGGAGAAATGTTGATCAACAGAAGAGTCCTGTTGAGTGGTGAAAATGAACCTGAGCAAAGGAGGAGCCTATTTCGCACTAGATGCAAGTGTGAGGGTAAGTGCTATGATGTGATTATTGGTAGTGGAAGCACTGATAATTTGGTGTCAGAAGAGATGGTGACAAAGTTGAATCTCAAGAGATAGAAACACCCACATCCATATCGGATTGCCTGGGTATAGAATGACCACAAGGTCATGGTTAGTGAGCAGTGCCTAGTAAATTTTAAGATTGGCAGGTACCATGATGAGGTACTATGTGTTATCATATCTATGGATGCATGTCATATGTTGTTGGGTAGACTGTGGCAGTTTGATAGATGTGTTGTACATGATGGTTGTGCGAATCCCTATTCCCTGACAAAGGATGGAGTGCGACATAAGCTAAAGCCATTGAAGGAGACCAAAGAAACGGTATGTGGTAATGCCAAAATAACTTTTGTTGATGGAAGAAAATTCCTAGATGGTATGAGGCATGAGCATGTATGTTTTGCTTTAATTCTAAAAGCTGGTAAAGAGGAAGTAGAAGATGTTCTTGTAGAAGTTGCAAATTTGTTGAATGAGTTTTAGGATATTGTATCTGATAATGTATGTAATGGATTACCACCAGTAAGGAAGATCAGTCATCAAATGGACTTGATTCCAAGAGCCAGTTTTCCAAACAAGACAGCACACAGAATGACACCAGCAAAAAGTGAAGAGTTGAACATACAAGTACATGAGTTGCTACAGAAGGGATTGATTCGAGAGAGTCTGAGTCCATATGTTGTACCAGTAGTATTAGCACCAAAGAAGAATGGAGAATGGAGGATGTGTACAGACTCTAGAAAAATAAACAAGATCACAATCAAGTACAGGTTTCCATTGCCACGAATGGATGATATTATGGACTATTTGAGTGGAGCTATGTATTTTTCAAAGATAGATTTGAAGAGTGGATATCACCAAATTCGGATCAGAGAAGGAGATGAATGGAAGACTACCTTCAAGACAAAGGAAGGACTGTATGAGTGGTTAGTCATGCCTTTTAGACTAACCAATGCACCGATCACTTTCATGCGGCTCATGAACGAGGTTCTAAAAAAATTTTGGGTAAGTTTGTCATTGTTTACCTAGATGATATTTTGATCTTTAATAAGACATTGGAGGAGCATATGATGCATATTTGTATGATGTTTGAGAAGTTAAGAGATGAGAAATTGTTGATAAATTTGAAGAAGTGTAGTTTTGTGAAGGAGTTAGTGTATTTGAGATTTTTAGTTTCAGCAGAAGGTCTGAAAATGGACCTAGAGAAAGTATAGACTATCCTTGAATGGGCTACTCCAAGGAGTGCTACTGAGGTAAGATCTTTTCATGGTTTGGCTAGCTTTTACAGAAAGTTTATTAGAAATTTTAGCAATATTTGTGGATCCTTAACTGAAACAATGAGAGGGGATAGAAAAGAGTTCAAGTGGACTAATGGGGTAGATAAGAGTTTTAAACTATTGAAACAAAAGGTTATAGAACAACCTGTTTTAGCACTTCCAGATTTTAATAAGGTGTTTCAAGTAGACTGTGATGCTAGTGGTATTACAATAAGAGTTGTTATTAGCCAAGAAGGTAAACCTATTGCTTATTTTAGTGAGAAGTTAAATGATGCGAAGAGGAAATATTTTGTTTATGATCAGGAATTTTATGCTATAGTTCAGGCATTAAAGAAGTGAAGACACTATCTCCTTTCTAAGGAGTTTGTTTTGTATACTGATCATCAAGCTTTGCAATATTTGAATAGTCAAGGAAAGTTGAATCAAAGGCATTTGAAATGGGTTGAGTTTTGGTAGAGTTATACATTTTTTTTGAAACACAGGAGTGGAAAGTCTAACAGGGTTGTAGATGTGCTTAGCAGAAGGCAACTATTGCTGACAGAGATGCATATTGAGGTGTTTGGGTTCAAGGAACTCAAAAAATTGTATCCAGAGGATCTTGATTTTGGTGAAGCTTGGAAAGCTTGTAAAGAACCTGTTACTCTAGACAGAATGAAGTGGTTGGATTTCATCATTCAGGATGATATGCTATTTAGAGGGAGTCAGTTGTGCATTCCAAGAAGTTCTATGAGGGAGAATCTCATCAAGGAGAAGCATAGCGGAGGATTGGCTGGACATTTTGGTCGAGATAAAACCTTTTCTTTGGTTAGTGAGAATTATTATTGGCCACAGTTGCAACAAGATGTCAAGAAGTTTGTATAGAGTTGCAGAGTATATTAGATGGCGAAAGGAGTGAAGCAGAATATAGGGTTGTATCAGCCATTACCTGTACCAGAGAAGCCTTGGGAGGATATCAGTATGGACTTTGTTCTTGGTTTACCAAAAACTCAGCAAGGACATGATTCAATTTTTGTGGTGGTTGACAGATTTTCGAAGATGACACATTTTATTCCCTGCAAGAAGACTAATGATGCTATTCATGAAGTAGAATTGTTTTTCAAAGAAGTGGTGAGACTACATGGTTTTCCAAAGAGTATAGTTTCAGATCATGACACTAAGTTCATTGGATATTTCTAGCGCACATTGTGGAAGAAGTTGAAGACAGATTTGAAGTTTAGTTCATCACATCATCCATAGACTGATGGACAGACGGAGGTTGTGAATAGGAGTTTAAGAAATTTGCTGAGATGTTTGGTTGGAGATAAGACAATAGGATTGGATTTGATTCTACCATAGGCGCAATTTGCATACAATAATTTTGTCAATAGGAGCACTGGTAAATCACCATTCCAGATTGTATATGGAAGTAGTCTTAGAAATGTATTTGAGTTGAGGAAGATAGATAAAGGAGAAATAAGTAGTGTTGAAGCTGAGGATTTTGCAGAACATTTGAAGAGCATCCATGAGGAGGTGAGGAAGCACATTACCAAGATGAATGCGTAGTATAAGGCTAAGGAAGATGAGAAAAGGAGACATAAGGAATTTCAGGTTGGAGATGAAGTCATGGTTCATTTGTGGAAGGAGCGATTTCCAGTTGGTACATACAACAAGTTGAAAATAAAGAAGTTTGGACCATGTAAGATACTAAAGAAGCATGATTCAGGAAATGTCTATGAGGTAGAATTGCCTACTGAGCTGAATATTTCATCAGTATTCAACATTTCAGATTTGACAGAATATCATGAGGGAGGTGTTGAAGATGAGGTTACAGCAGCACAATGGAGTATTCCAGCAACCAGTTCAGATACCAAGGAGATTGAAGATATACTGGATAGTCATGTTGGCAGAAGCACAAGGAACAGGACATATGAAGAGTATTTGGTCAAATAGAAAGGATGACATGTTGAAGATTCATCATGGCTAACAAAGGAGGAGGTTAACAGTTTTGGTTTTCCTTTGCACACCTGAGTTGTGACAAGGTCACTTCTCAAATTACCCCTAGTGTCTGATGTAGGAGCATCCTGGGTGCAAGAGCAATCTTGCATCACCCAAAAATATTTTTTTTTTCTTTTCAATAAGGGATATCTTGTATAGAGTTGCTATTTATGGAAACTTACTATTTTTAGTAAGTTGGTCATATGATCTCAGAATGTTCTGATTTCATAGTTGGAGGTTCATCTTAGTCATATCAACCTACCAGTTGAGTTTCATTGCCACATCATCTATATTGGTGAAGTTATTGAGGTTTTTGGGTATGAAATATTTCAGGTCAATTTTGAAGGTCTTAGAGGCTCCGGATCGCGATCGACCCCCGACTGACTGGCGCTTGTGCATGTCAAGCATTGTAGATCTTGTCATGGAGTTTCTGAAAAGTGGTTACAATAGAAAAACAGAGCTATGGTAAAAATGTTATGGCCTTTGGAAGTTGGGCTACCTAAAAGCATATTTTATATTTCTTTTGAGCCGACCCTATTGTAAAAATTGTGAAAATAAAATAATTCAATGTATAGTCGGCCTTAAGGGCTAAATTTCTGGAACCTTCTCGGGCGGTGGAAATTGCCTATATAAAGAAGGCCCATAGTGTTGTCTAGGGCAGTTCTGGGTAGTAGATCTGGGTAATAATTCGAGGCTTTGTCCTACAGAATATTATAAGGGAAATGCCCATGTGGCTTTGCATAGTGTAATTCTGAAAGTTTGGAATTCCACATTTGTGGAGATAATAAGAAGCCCATTTTCTGTTCTTGCAAATTATTGTTGTTTCTTTGTTTCTATTATGTGTTTGTGGTATTAAGGGGAGTACCCTTCATCAGATAGAATATGCTTCTTTTTTACCTAGAACACCATGAAAGAGAGAATATTTGTCAGCAAAAAATGTAAAAATTAGATAGTATACAAAAAATGTGGGCCTCTTTCACAATTTGTGTAACAGATAATACCGTTTATTTTAGTCTTTCATAGTGCATACACACTATGCAAGAAACAAAAAAGTGGTGGAGAGAGAGAGAGAGAGAGAGAGAGAGAGAGTTGTATTGTAATCCATGAAAGAATGTTATGGAATTCATGAACAAATACATAGCATTATGTTGGTTGTAGATGGAAAATTCCACCATTTGAAGTGAAACAATGGAACATTCACAAAACTAAGAAATGAGAAAAAAAAATTAAACATGCACAATTTGAGAGTTTCAATTTAAATTGAAGCTAATAAAAATCATATTTAGATATCTGATTAATTATGTATGTCAACATATAATAATCATTATGTAAAAGACATCATAATTTTAGAAAACCTAAAACATAAAAGAAGACACAAAAATACATTTTTTTCATGATAATTTATGGATGTACACAAACATTAACAAAGCCAAAGTGAAATTTAAAAAAAAAAAATTAAAATGTTCTTGTCAACCATTGAACAAGTTTTGATATATATATACATATATATATATATATATATATATATATATATATATATATATACATATATATATATATATATATATATATACATATATATATATATATATATATATATACATATATATATATATATATATATATACATATATATATATATATATATATATATACATATATATATATATATATACATATATATATACATATATATATATATATACATATATATACATATATATATATATATATATATATACATATATATATATATATATATACATATATATATATATATATATACATATATATATATATATATATATATATATATATATATATATATATATATATATATATATATATATATATATATATGTGGGACATCTTCGCATAAAATCCACACGATAAAAAGGTAAAGTGACAAAAATAATTAACCACGAAGACATGGAAGCTACATAGGCATTTCCTATATAGAATGGAGGAGATCGTTCTTGAAATAAAAGGTTGATATCTCACTAAAAGCAATGGGCGACCATCGAAAGTGTTCATCCATTGATAGGACTTCGTACGCAATTTTATAAATGGAGAGAAATATTTGTCTATCAAATTGAAACTCTTTGGTATGATTTATAATCTAGTTTTCTAAAATACATTCAAATTTTAAATTTTATGTTTATTTATTTTTATAAGATCAACCAAAAAAAGTTAATTTTAGTATATTTATAAAATTTTATATTGGAATTTTATTATAATGAATAAATTATATCAACATAGAGCTCAAGTCCAAAACCTCCCAAATGAGAGGCTCACAACTTACCATCGCGGCAGGGTTTTCCCAATGATTAAATAATATTGATATAATATAAGAATATACTATTTAATATAGATATACATTGTCTTATCTTATATTACATTATATAGGATGAATTATATATTTAAAATAGCATTGTACATATATTATATAAATTTATTATAAATTTAAAAATAATTTGAATAAATAAAATGATTAGTAATAGTTGCAGGGTTCTTTTGACGACTTTTATTGTTGGGTCTCACGTGTGACTTCACTATCTTATACATATTATTATTTACATTAGAAGTATGCAATCCAATTGTTCTTCAATTTGAAATAGTACAAAGGGAATAACTAGGGGAAGTGTGCTAATAGTCGTTATCGCTAACTTTGTGCACCCACATATCCTAAACTATATATATCCTACTTGTAGCTATTGTTCAAGCTTCTCAATAAAAATAACCCACACTGTGAAATCTGTTAAGCACTGGAGGGTCAAAAAGTGGCTATTTCAAAGTGTCAAAAAAAACATGGCCCCTTTTCCACCATTACCTATTTGATTAGACAACCAAAAAGTATTTACAATTGATCCAATACTTTGACACAAATTTCCCAATAATCATACAATATTTTCTCTAATGTCCCAATAATTGTGTACTATTGGTACTAATAAACTTACATAATCACACTAATTACAAACTTTTTTCTCCAAAAAATGGGCAAGTATTGGATCATAGATGATTTTTTTGTGTGCTTTTAATTTGTGAAATGTAGTGTCAGGTAATAACTAGTGCTCTTGTCCTATTTATAGGGGATGACAAATTGTCATCCCAACCTGTTTTTGGTTTGGATTTTTTTTTCTTTGTAAATAAAGTAGGTGCTTCTTGAAAAAAATGTACATAATAAATCTTTTCAATTTATAGTCCCATATTTATTCTAGAATTTTTTTTAAAAATATTTTTTAAAAGATGATTTTCATTTTAAAAATTATCTGATTATATTTGAAAATACAACTTGAAATATTTGGCACATTTTTTTAAAACTTCAAAAAAAAAGAGAAAAAACTACATTTTTCAAATATCTTTTATTTTCTTGAAATTTTGAAATCTTTGAATAAACACTACTTAATTGAAATTTTAAAATAGAAATGTCATATTGCTTATACATTTATAAGGCATAACACATAATTCATATAGTGTATAAATTGAAAGAAATATATTATATACTTCATTATCTAGAGTTTTCTAAAATACTTTGGGTTGTTTCTATAATATTATAAAGTTAAAATAATTAAATATACCAAAAAATGAAAGCAAGTGTAGTCTTAGAGACACATATATAAACCCTAAGATAACCTAAGAAATTGCAGAAACACTTAAGTCAATGACATACTTCTACATGAAATCACATTTGCTAGACTTACAAAACATAAAGTAAAATAAAACTACGCTTAAAGCTACAAATTTGACTATGATGATTGTACCATCACAATTCTTGACAAAACTCTTCGCTAGAAAATTGAACTTAAAAAGAATGAAAAAATAAATATATTCAATGTTATAGTTGTTGGAAATCTTACTTCAAGTATTATAGACTAGTCAAACATACTATTACAAGAACATTGTGCTAAAGTGAGTGCATGTAAGATCTAACAACTCCAATTTACTCAAACCTAACATTAGCTAAATGACTATATTGTTCTTTAAGCTTCTCGACCAATTGAATAATATTGTTTTCAAAGAAGCTTTTGGAAAAGGTTATATTCTCCACCTCAAAGAGTATTCTTGCAATATGTTCTTCATATTTACCTAGGTCCATACTTTCCCAATATCATTTTATGACCTTTTTTTTGCTAATCTACATTTCCTTACTAAGTTATTCATCTCCTTTCATTATGAGGCTATACTAGTTGATAACTCGGATATGATTTCAAACAATGTAGTGATATTTGGATCTCCAACTCCGTTCCTCCAAGCTTCTACCTACCTTTCATCAAGTAGATTTGAAGACCTATTAGTATCAGGTATGCTCTCCATCGAAAAAACATTTTCTTGCAAAACATGGAACCTCTTTCAAATACTCCCCATTAAAATTTTGACCCCATACAATGAAAAATAGTCCATTTAGGGCCAACCATTGGAAAAAAATTTGAATCCATGAATATAAAAAATGTTGGACATGAAAAGAAAGATTTTGGCTTTAATGTCCTAGATAAAATGGACTTTGCAATACATTTAACTTGGTTTAATGAACATGTTGAGGACTTTTACACTTTAATGATCTTTATGTGATTTCTAACAGTTGTATTAAGCTAACCAACAAAACATATAGTACCTCCACAAGCCTTTTTAAAATAATCCTCTACAACTCATCAACAATAACTCCTTCAATGTTCATTTCCTCTATCATACCCAATCATACTTTCCATACAAAGAGCATAAGTTCATTAGAATCATTGCCAATTAATTCCCGTGTACATGTCATTAGCTATTACAACTAGTGGTTGTTGTTGCACCAAAAGATCGACCTGTTAATGCTCGATACAACCACTAGACTTATAGAAGACACGGGAGGTGGTTAAACCATGTCATGAATCCCGAGGGGAGTGCTGACCATTATGCCAACAATCTCCCCCTCAATGTTACCCAAGGGGATTCGAATCTATGACCAAGCTCTGATACCATCCAACCTACACTCACCTCTGGAATGCTCTCTTCTTTTCTCAACGAAGCACTCCAAACTTTGAAGGGATGTAAATTACCCCTATTCCATTTGACCTCTCTCCAATCACCCTCTTCTATATGAAAACCTAGCTCAAGAACAACATTCACAACCATCGTCGTTAAACCAAATAACTTCTCCTCATCTACATATTTTTTTGCATGTAACCCAAATAGTGTCTTCAATCGTACCTAGCTCTAAAGCCAAAGCTGTGAATATAGAAATGATATCAATGTTTACCCAATATTGATGTTTTGTATACATGAAATCATCTCCAAGAATATGATCCCCAATTTGAAGGAATGAAGGATCATGAGAAGATAAATGAATTTTAGACATTTTTTAGTGATATGACAAAGAAATGTGACTTGTTATTTATAAGTTGCTATGGTAAAATCAGCTTCCATCTCTACAAATACCTGTACCACCACTTCACACCAAACATAGGAAAGCATCAAGAAATTTTGATAATACTTCGTACTGCCCACTATAAAAAGATGAGAAACATCTAGAATCGACCACCCTTTAGGTTGGCATTGTTTGCAAGTCCCATTTCAAAAAGTAGTTATAATTCATTTATGCCTATTGTGTCCCTTGTGTTCATGTCATTTTAGAAATTATATTATATAGTGTGACTTTTGTGGCATACATTATATTTGCTAGCACTAATTTGATTCCAATTGGTAAGTATGGTATCTTTGCATGTCCAACATCACTTCTATGTTTAAAAAATGTTTACATAAGATTGGTTTGTTCCAATAGGATCTTTCATAGTGTTTTAAATCTTCCTTCGGGATGTACAATTTGGAGGAAAAATGGACAATGGCTTTTACCTTTCCCTCTTTCCATTTACATGCCTTTACACCCTACAATAGAAGAGAAAGATAAGCTCAAAGTTATTTACAGATAAGCTCCAAGGTATTTCTAATTAAGTAAAAAAAATTGAAATAAAATTTAATTTCAAGTACTTCTACCATTATTTATCTATATAGATTAATAAAATCATACAAATTTCTTTACATTATTTAAAAAGTATAATAAAACTTTATATTAATTCAAAAAAATTGGGGGGGAGTCAAAGGTGCATAGATTATGTTTAGGTCGTACTCACATGGTCATTAAGAGTATGCATATTTAATAAATGGTCACATTATTATATTTAAATAAATAATTATGTGAAGAGAGTTAAAATAAATATAGTACTAAAATTTAATTGTTTTCTTCAACTAATTTTATATTATAATTAAGTCCTAAAGTTTTCTTTATCTTATGTTTGACAACATTCTTAAAGTATGGATTGTAAGACTAATATTTGTATACATGATATTATATTTTGTTGCTTACAACTTTCTTTTCTTCATTTTAATTTACATATGATTAATTTTGTAATCCAATTACACTCGATTTACATAATTTATAACAAACACCCTAGAATCTTGCATTTACATATAAGCTCTAAGGTATTGATGATCATTAAGTAGAATCAAGAGATAACCAATCAAAGATTTATCATCTAAAGATAATGAGTAGATTTAGAGCATTCTTTCTCTTTTGCATCTATTGATACTATGCTAGCAATCTATATGTTTGATATTTTTGTGGCTTAAATGATGATGAAGCTGACATAAGACTTTGATTGATTATCTTGTACAATTTAGGGAAAATTTTGACATATTTAGCTTTTACCTTCCTCTCCTTCCATTTACATCCTTTACACCCTATAATAGAGGAGAAATATAAGCTAAGATGTATTTATAGATTAGCTCTAAGGTATTTCTAATTAAGTAAAAATAAATAAATGAGATTTAATTTCAAATACTTGTACCATTATTTATCTATATAAATTAAAAAAATCATAGAAATCTCTTTACATTATTTAATAAGTAGAACAACACTTTATATTAATTATGTTATTATAATATTTAAAGGAATATCTAGTCTTTGATAAATATGAAATTCAGAAAGTTTAGTAAATTTTAGACATTGAAACAAAAATTTTACAAGATTATTAAAAAATTGGGAGAGTCAAAGGTGCACAAATTATGTTTGGATTGTACCCACATGGTCATTGAGAGTATGTATATTGACTAAATGGTTACATTATTATATTTAAAAAAATAATTATTTGAAGAAAGGTAAAATAAATATAGTACTAAAACTTAAATATTTTTTTCAATTAATTTACATTATAATTAAGTCCTCAAGTTTTCTTTATCTTAAGTTTGACAACATTATTAGAAGTATGGATTGTAAGATTGATATTTGTATACATGATATTATATTTTGTTTCTTACAAATTTATTTTCTTTCATTTTATTTTACATATGACTAATTCTATAATCTATTTATACTTGATTTAAATAATTTATAACAAACACCCTAGAATCTTGTATTTATAGATAAGTTGAGGCATTGATGACCATTAAGTAGAATCAAGAGATAACCAATCAAAGATTTATTATCTAAACAGGATGAGTTGATTTAGAGCATGTATGTTTTTTTTTTTGCATCTACCAATGTTATACTAGGAATGTGAATCTTTGATCTTTTTGTGGCTTAAATGATTATGAACCTGACATAGAGTACAGGTTTTTTATTGTCTTGGTAGAAGAATATCCACTAAGATTGGGTGTTATTAGTTGTTAGTGTAGCATAGAATTTGGCCCCTTTTTTGATAGCCCAAATTATCCTAATTTTTGGACAACTGCCTAAAATATGTGTGAGGAACTTTTCTTATGGGTTATTTCTCCCATAGAGAAGCCTATTAGCTAATTAATTTTGTATGTTTCTATTATTTGTCAGTGATCCATGCGAATATGATCCCATCTTCTTTTGAACAACTATCACTATTTGAAGTCATATTTTCATCGTGGACATGAATATGTGTCAAAATGAATGGCCAGATTTGAAGTCTCAATTTTTTGTTTACACAACCCTACAAGGAAATACGTCTTGTGATCAAACTATATCTGAATCATAATTTGTACAGTTAATATTAGTTAATTTTCCACATTGACACAACATTTCCTTATTTGACATGCTAGCCATCACATTTAATTTTTCACTAAATTGACTATATTTTCTTGATTGACATGATAGTTTAGGGAGGATCAATGAATTTAATACATGATCACATGACTTTTCCACCAATTCATAAATACACAAAATTATTTTTATTATTGGTGTCATTCTTTCTTTGCACGAGAAACCATTAAAAATAATAATTTAATGTAAAATTTATCAAAAATATCCATGTCATAAAACTAATGTAAATGATTTAATTTTAAGAAATCATGAAATATTTTATTTATAGAGAGTATTATGTGATGTGTAAAAATATCACTCAATAATAAGTAAAATGAAATGAAAAATAAATATAAATATTTTCTTAAATGTTTCTTTTTTAAATTATAAAGTAAATTTACATAAAAGTTATACAACTTGTTAGTTTATATCATCATTAAATTATCATCCATATTTTTGTATAACTAAAACAAATTGAGAATCATTTAGAAATGATTTTGTTGGGCTTAATAATGTAGAAAAGTGGGACACACAATTGTATTGTAATCCATGAAATAATATTATAGAATTCATGAACAATACATAGCATCATGTTGGTTGTAGACGGAAAATTCCACCATTTGAACTGAAACAATGGAACACTCAGAAAACTAAGAAATGAGATAAAATTAAACATGCACAATTTAAGAGTTTCAATTTAAATTGAAGCTAATAATAATCATATTTAAATATTGGATTATTATGTATGTCAACATATAATAATCAATACGTAAAAGACATCCTAATTATAGAAAACCTAAAACATAAAAGAGGACACAAAAATACTTTTTTTTTATGACAATATAGATGTACACAAACATTAAAAAAATCAAAGTGAATATTTTTTTAAAAATTCAAGATGTTCTTATCAACCATTGGACATGTTTTGATAGAAATATATTTTCTATTGTACGATTACAATGTTATATATATATATATATATATATATATATATATATATATATATATATATATATATATATATATATATATATATATATATATATATATATATATATATATACATATTTCATTAAAAAATAAAATTGTATCTATATTGATGATCTAAATTTGATAATTGTATATTCTTATTTAATATTTTTATCATAAAATAAAATTAAAATTGAAAAAAATATAACAAAATATTTTAGAGAAACTATCAAAATTTATATAAAATTGAAGATTTTTGAGCTCTACTAAGGTTTCATGTGTACAACTTCCTATCTGTGTCTTTGCTCCAAGCTTCCCATCTATCATACCGCATTTACTGCTAGAATTTTGCATTAGGGTTAGCTTTTAGTATGGCTCCGACCAACTTCGGCCCAGCAATTGATGCTAGTTCTCGAGTTGAAGCTTTGGAAAGCCATGATGCCTCCTCTAAACAAACATCCTCACCGATTCATCCTGAAGGTCTTTCACGAGGTAACCCTAACATTGTTCTTAATCTGCAAGAGTTTGATGTTGCCTGTGAATGGTTAGAAAAACATACTTTGATAGGGTATTTTGTGGGTCACACTCCTCCTGAAAGTATTCTCAAAGATTGGGTAAACAAGAGCTAGACCCCTCATGGGGTTTGCCTTGACGGTGTGCAAAACCTCACCAAAGTTTTTTTCCTATTTTGCTTTGCTAACCCTTCCCAGGCGGAAGCTATTTTTAGTCATGGGCCCTAGACGGTTAGGTCCTCCTTACTTGTTTTTTAGAGGTGGTCTCAAGACTTCACTATCTCAGACAACAAGAAACTTAGAGTTCTCATTTGGGTTGAGTTTCCCGGTCTCCCATTGCCATGCTTGCCATTTATTGAGTCTATTGCCAAAACCCTTGGCAAGGTCATTGTCATGGAGCATGACAAGTTTTTTAATGCTTGCCCTCTGAAGCGCATCTGTGTTGAGGTCAACCTTTCTAGTGACCTCAAAGACACTGTTGAGATCTAGGTTGGTTCCCTCACCATCTCTCAAAATGTTCTTTATTTGAACCTACCGAATAGGTATGAATCGACGGAACACAAGATTAAGGACTACCCTTTGGTCACTCCTGGGGTGAAGTCGCCACCAAAGGAAGCTCTTGTTAAACAATCAGAACCTGGGAAGAAAGAAGAATGGACTACAGTTACACAGAAAGGCAAGAATGCCTCAAGCTCTAAGCTGGCATATGCTGCTTCTATAACTATTTCACACCCTACTACTTAGAGGAAAGCTCCAGTTGCAAGGCATCCCACTTCGGAGGTGGTGCTCACAATGCGAGCTATACCATCTAATTCTTCTTAGTCTCTGTGTCGATCACATAGCCTAGATGGTTGTGTGGATGACCCAAAAAAATAGCAGTTTATCTCTTCTAGAGATCTACTCCCCAGCTTTGGTTCAGTACCAACTTTCTTGCAGAATAGTTTCTCCTCTCTTGAGGAGGAGGAAAGCATGCAAGATTTTTTATGAATTTTTTGTCCTGGAATGTGCGAGGTCTAACTAACCTCTCTAGAAAGTACTATATTCATGATACCCATCGTAGACTTCACACTTTGGATGTTTTGTGTTTGCAGGAAGTTAAAATTTTTGGTTTCCTGCTTACTTCTTCTTGTCGCATCATTTGGTCGGATGACATTATTTTTTCTTCACAGCATGAAGCTGGTAAGGGTGGTGTCATTACTATTTTGTCACCTTTCCTTCATTCTTCTGTTATTGCGCATGGATATGACCCTATGCAGCATGTCACTTGGATTTTGTTGTCTTTTCACAATCATTCTTTTGGCATCATTAATGTTTATGCTCCCAATGATGTTGTGGAAAGATCTCATCTTTGGTGCTGGCTGGCGGACAACTTGCCTCCTGCAACTTGGGTCATGTGTGGGGACTTTAATATGGTTGAGCTGACCTCTGACAAGGAAGGGATTTTTCCTTTTCTATGGATAGCTAAGGAGAGAGAATCTTGGTACCATATGAGCAATAAATTGGGCCCTTTTGATCCCAATGCTAACTGCCGCTAGCAAGGTGGGGTTTGGCATACTTGGTCTAATTTCAGAGCTGGTTCTAACTGTTGGAAATATAATTGGGAAATGTGATAGTGAGAGGAGAGGGGGGGTGAATCAGATATCACCTACTAAAACATTTTATATTTATAAAACATTTTCATAGAATCAACAATACTTAACAACTAATCATACTTAAGCAGCATCCATGAAAGTACTCATAACAAAATGAATTTGGTTACCCAGAAACCCTTGAAAGGTAAAACTGGGGTGGAGATGACACCCACAAATCTTCACTACTACAATAATAAATTTTCATGTTAGGGCTTACAAAATTGATCAAAACATGATCTACCCTATGAGGGGTCTACCGTGTTAAGAGCTAAAAGACTTATATAGTCTACCTTTCTAGAGGATTTGAAACTTACAACAAAGTAAGCACTCAGTTAAGAGATTACAAAAAGTCTGTTAGGACTACTCGGTAAGAGATTTACCTTGATACATTGGTTAGAATGTCTCAGTACCTGATCTTTTAGTTTGCACTATGTGCAAATTACAAATCTTCTCTTTACTGTATTGTATTGATATCTTCTATCAGATTTATCTCTATTTTGTCCTTTCATTGCTTAGCTTGATCACTAAACTTGGTATGAATGCTTAACTACTCATTCCTTCATACTCTTAGCATTCTCTCCTTCACGCTATCTTTCACTCTTGTTACATTTTAGGGTTTAGATCTTAACCTTATATAATTGACAAAACATCTTCATGATTCAAGATCTATGGTTCAGATTAATTCTTTTTACCACTTAAGCCATACTAATTTCTGATTGGCTCTAAGTATTACATAGGGATCAATGATTGCAAAATAGATGCGTAATCACCTCCATAATTACCTCAATAAACAAAATACAAAATATGAATGTCACCCAAAATGATTTACCTCTATCAATGTGCCATAACAAACTCACATGTCATTCCTGGCTAACTCGACAAATACAGTTCCTAATACTCGGCATTCATTGTACTCAGTATATGTTGATGTCTCTATCGCTCGGTAGTCATTTCATATATGACTCGACAAAACTAAACTTGACATAATACAAAAATACATAGTGACCATAAGTTTAGTTGGCAGTACTACTGCTCAGTAAGTATACATTACATAATTCAGCCTTTACATAATGACTCGGTCGCAGTGACGACCGACCATCATTGCCTAGATAAATGACTAAGTGTGGGTCACTAATAGTCAACAAAACTATAGAGATCTACAATCTCCCCCTTTAACATTAGTGCCAAAAATACTTTGTCATGACATTTTACTAGTATCTACAAGATGTATTTAGTATTAGCAGAATACTTCTGCTAAGATATATATACATTCAAAAAAAATTTACCTTCCCTTTGTCATGTCATGTCATGTCATTTGATTTCTCCCTTTTTTTTGGCATGACTAAGCTCTTCTGGAGTGGGAAACTGAATAAATTTCTCTAGAAATGGTTTATGCAATATCATAACCATGCGTAGTGTAGCTTCCCATCCTGTTGTAGCAATACTTAAAACTTTCAACTGCACTTCTAGCTCAGCAGCTAGATTGATTAGGCTCTCGGCTATAGACATATTTGATCTTTTTGGGTTAAGTCCTTAGCCTTGGCTAACTTTCTTTGTATGGCCTCCAGGTGAGGTGTCAAAATTGCTTGCATAGAAAGTAGACGAGCTCTTATCTTTCCATCATTAGCCATCAATTCGGCTATCCTCCCTTGTGTATACATAATCTTGGTATAATGTTGGGAACTATTTTCTGCATCCAAGTTTAAGGACTCACTAGTGGATTTGAATTCTTTCTGTAGTTTATCAACCAGTCCTTGATTACCCTCAGTGAACTGTTCAACATGGAAAATTTTGGAAAGAAGAGATTGTGCATTCACAAATACTTCTTCGGTCTCTTCTACCAAAGTGGAAAGTGCGACCTATTTAACTGCAATCTCGGTAGATACTTTTTCCAGCATTTTGGTCTCGAAATTCCTTTTTGACCACTCAAACAGCTTATCACTTGTGCTACTCGCTTCATTATTTACTTTCTAAACAATATGTACAAGTTGTTCCAATATGGGAGTGGAACTATTTACATCTGAAAACTCATAAACATCATTAAATATATCTTTAAGTTCATACAGAACCTATTTCTGTTGATGTTCTCTCCTTAGTTCTTCTTGTCCGCTTTTCCTAGTCAACAAATCTTTCAATATCTGCATCTGCTCATAAGATAAGTTATCAAAACCCATTTAGGAATAACAATAACTTCATCAATGGTTACCTCTACGGAAAAGACTTCCATTTTCTCCTTTTGTGCTTTCGTTGGTGTGCTCCCACTCAGCATCTATACAAGAGCTTGTATTTCCTCTTGTTTGGTAGGCTCTTGTACCTCCATAGCTTTGTCTTTGACTTATTTTTCTCTTGTTCCCTTATCCTCCACATGAGGACTATTAGGTTTTTCTCTAAACTTCTCTGCTTTATCTTGTTGTAACTCCTTGGCAAATGTGGATTGATTTGTTTGTGCAAACTTGTTCTATTCCATGATATTGCTTGTACCGGCTAACATGTCAACTATAACAACTACAGGTTTGGCGGGGGTAATGTTAACATTTGATGTCCCATCAATTGTTAGATAATATTTGACTTGCAAAAGTACTATATTAATACCTGGTAGAGATGTGTCTTTTTCTTCGTCGACCTGTATTTCCTCCTCGGTCAATACCTGATGCTTGATGGGACTTTCTTCTGTTATATCAATAATGTGTACTTCAAGTTTTTGCTGAATTCTTCTACCTTAGGAGCTTCAGTCTCCATTACATTTAGTTCAGTAGTAGGCTCGACATCCTTAGATGTACTAGTACCTTTATCTTCATTTTTGCCAATCAACATTTACCAAACACTATCTTCCAGATCTTGACACTATCTTGTACAACATCCTCAACCTTGTTTTGAAGGATCAAATAAGCTCTAAGCTTAGGATCAAATTTAGCTCAGTATTGTTCCACAATTTGTCTTATGGAGGCAGGGGTGAGACTTGATTCTACTTGTGCTAGGGTGCTCTCTCTTATTTGTTTTTCTGTATTTAGAGCATACTCCCATTTTTGTGCTACCTTGTTGCATAAATCCTTAGGAATTCGGTTCTCCAGCTGAATAGGTAACATCTTGAAAGTGCATAGCATTTCAAGAATAGCATCTTCAACCTTTTCTTTATCTCCAATACTCAAACTTCCAAACTTCAATCCTTTCAAGTCTTCCACTCCTGCAGAGCTTGTGATCTTGTGACATATTTCATCCACGATAGGTTGAACATCTTGCAATGCAAACTTCTTATTTATCTCTTCATCACTTTCTATTTCTTCATCATCTTCTTATTCCAAAACAAGTTTCCTTCTCGGCCTTTTGTTAACTTTTCTCGGCACTGCCTTAGGCTGTACAGGTTTTCATTCACTAGATGCAAGGGATTTCTTTGGAGTTTCGAAAACTACTCCCTTTGTCCTAGGCCTTAGGACAGGTGTCAATGACACCTAAGGTTTCATTATTCTTTTCTTGGTTGGGGGCTTGGTAATTACTGGTTTCTTACCTTTTTCCTTTTCTACTTTAGCCTCTTATTCTTCTTCTTCACTATCACTAGACTCACTTGGTTCATCATCTCCCAATCCTTGGGTCAACTCTAGTGGTGCATCCTTTTTCAATTTCTTCCACATATTTCTGCAAATTCTTTACAATTTTCTTCCTCTTTCTTTCTATAGTGGCAACCATTAAACCCATAGGGCCCGTTTGTTTGCTGGAAGATGGCAGGAATTTGAGAATAGGAATTTGACTTTTTGTACGGTCAAATTTTCATTTTGGTCCAAAATGAGAATTGAGGTGGAAGATGGCAAATTCCCATTTTGGGTCAAAATGAGAATTTGACCATACAAAAAAGTCAAATTCCTATTCTCAAATTCCTGCCATCTTCTGGCAAACAAACAAGCCCATAGTAATTTTAGATTTGGCTTCTTCATATGTACCAAAATAGGGTGCTTTGTGATCAATTTCTTCAGCTGAGAGGGTTGTTATAGCAGCATTAGCCTCATCTATGTTAACTTCATAGGTTAACGACATCAACCATGAAACCCTATGTAAAATTGCTTGTGCATAAGTGAAATTTGTGTCAACTAGAAAACATATGTCCTTGTTGTACTTTTCAACTAATGACACAGGGACTCTACTCCTCTTTCTCATTTTCTTCTTGAATTCAACAAAATAGTTGTCCATCACACCATTAAAACTATCTCCTATCTGACCTATGAACTCACTGATTTGAATAGTAATGGGTCTCTTCTTATCCCATGTTACACCTCCATGTGTAGGAAAACACTTATGTATATAAAAGAATAGACAGATTAACAAGGAACCAAACTTACACATTGAATTCTTTTCAGTCTAGATTGAGTTGAGGTTCTCAGCAAGCTGAGTCAGCTGGAGCTCGACAAGATCATACGTGTGCCCTTTCTTTATGATTTTCCATGCCTGGTCCACTGCCATACATTAGACACTGTCCAACCGACTAGATTGGTATAATTTGTACGAGATAACCCTAACAACAAAGTCAATCTCCAGATCAGTGATGGTGGAAATCGTCATTCCTCATTTGTTCCATACTTCCTGTGTGTTTTCCTGAATGTCTTCTTTGCTTGAACACTTCATTGTCCTTTTTCCTTGAATCATAGGGTATCCAGTAACTCGGTGGATCATTTCCTTTGTTATCTTCATGGGTCCATCTTCCAACCATAGTTTCATATCATGTACTCGAATCAATACTATCTTAATCCATTCAACTTTTAAATTCTATGGGAAATCTAGGGCATCCACTAACCCTTGGTCAACAACTGATTTATACTCTGGCTTCAACACTCCGTTAACACATAATTTTTCATATGCCTCCCTAATCTCGTAATCTCCAATTTCTCTGATATTTCACATGTAATAGGACCTAATGTCATTCATTATCAACACATTCTCCAGAATTGGGGATAGGGCTCCTGTAAGGCCTCACCCCGACCCATTATAGCATTTCTCTTTGATCATTAACATTTTGATACTTCATGATTTGATACATTGATACACTTGTTGATTATTTTGATAGAGACTCCAGACATTATGTTTGATGATGATTATTATATTATGTGGATTAGAATTTAGAGTATGTCATGATTTTGATTATGCATGTTTAGTAATGTGAATTGATGAGAAGATTGGATTATGTTTAGATTTGATTACTTCACAGATGACATGTCATGATGATTATGTAATTATGATGTTTAAACATTATTAAATGAAAAATTTTCTATTAGGATTGAATTCTGCATATGAATTTATGTTGTTAAATAATGCATTAGATATGTATATTTCATGTGATTTTACTACCTTGAACTACTGATGCTCGATGTTTAGTGTGCAGGTAAGAGAACCATGGAATTATTCAAAGGATCAAGGCTAAACATTTGTGAACTGAGTAAGCCAAGGTTTAATCCGATATGGGATTGAAAACCTCATTGTAATGTGAACCCATCGTAAATGTAAAATTGCATGTGTTACTAGTTAACTTAATGTTGTTGTTTGAGACATGTCATTTTGTATGTGATGTGCAATTGTTAGTGTCACTTGACACTTGTTATGTGATTATTTAAATTCATATTTTTTTTAGCCACTCCTAGAGGACAAAAAGAGGTTCTAAGGGTCATATTTAGCATAATTTAAGTACCTAAGTGGTAGGGGTACAGGTTAGAAATATTTTTAACACAACTATAACCCCCTAGGGACCTTGGTGACCTATTTTATGACCCAATTACCATAAGCTACGAAATTGGATGAAGTCTTAACCTTTACCCAACTCCACACTCTTTTTCAATCATGCATTTATTATAGGAGACAAGGAAAAGCCAAAGGACCATAGGGTCAAATTTGAATTTATTGATGGTGAGTGGGTAGAAGTTGGAAGTCTTTTTAGAAGCCCTTGGTAGAGTTAGTGGGTGTTCACCCACTCTTTAATTTTAGAGACATTAGAGTTTGGATTGAGGAAGGATAAGGGGATTTATCTCTTCTCAAAATTCATTTCCATAACACTTGTGAAAGCTGGTTACTCATTTCCATGGAAGTTTTCTTATTTGTTCCATTAGATTAGCATGTTGTTCTTGCTCTCTCTTGCATATGTGAAATGTTGTTTGTATCATGTTTTGCATGGGATGGGATTTGGGTTTTGAATTCTTGTTTATGGTTTTTATTTTTGCTTGAATGAGGGAGTTCTTGTTCATGGGAGTGAGGCATTACTCACCCTTTGGGAAGGGGAGAAGTGGCATTGGGTGAAGGGGTTAGTTGGGCTTTCTATTGTGGTGAGAGTCTCTTCTCTTGGAGAAGAGGGATAAATTCATGGTGTATGGGCTCCATGAAGCCATTTGCAACCTTACATCTTAAGGATGTTGATAAGTAAAGTATGTGTATGGAGGTTTGATAATGTAGCCTTGAGAGGCAATGAAACACTCATGTTGAGAAAATTGGAATGCAATGGCATTCTCCTCTTTGGAAAAGCCCACCTTCACCCTCTTTTAATGAGCTTGTAAAACTCATTTGTGTAGCCTTGGAAGGGAGTTAATTGTTGTTCATGCATATGTGTAATGTTGTGAGCATTTTTGTTGAAGCATACCCATTTAGCCTTGGTTCTCCAAGCTCGGGGGTGGTCTCATAAAGACCTAGGTTGGGAGGTGAGCATCCCATGGTTCTCCCCCTTTTATTACAGGTATTGATGTCAAGACTCATGTGGATGAAGCTTTGAAGGAGTTCACTCTTTGGTGTGATTGTGTGGAAACACCTTATGTTGTTGTATTGTTGATCTTTGTAGTAAGATCCTCCTCTTGTTGCATATTGTAATGTATTGAAAACCATCTTCAAGTAGCATGTGGAATGCTTTCTTCATTATGAGTTTTGAATATTGTATGTTCGTCATGTAAATATGAAGACTTCTCCATCATAAAGGATATGTATTTGTATTGGAAGAGATTACCATTATGAAAATATGGACTCATTACTTTCATGCTTAGTGTATTCTATTTCTTGTAATAGAAAAGTTATTCTTCTTTTTGTGAAATAATATCCAAGTTTGATACAATAAATAATGAAATAATTTCATTAGATTACATACCTTGGTTGATGAATGAAATTAGTAATCTCTCTAAATGTTGGTTGTAAATTTTCATATTCATTATAATCAATCTCCATTTGAACAAAATCTTACTCTTATTCCTCCAATTTGAAGTATGAAACAAAAAACAAATGAACATGTTAAATTACTAAGTTAAAATCTCATACAACTATCATTCAACCCATAATTTTCCTTGTATAATACACTAATTGGATAAATCAATGCATTCATGTGACCTTCAAACAAAAAACAAGCAAAAAAATTAAAAGAAAAATTATATATTTGCAAAGACATCTTCGAAATTTTTTTAGAGCAAAATCCTCTCTGAATTTTGTATGGGAAGAAAATTATTCTCTTACCATAGAAAATATTTCTTTCCTTTTTTATTATACTCCCCTAATTGAAATTAATAACCTAAACCCCCTATCTTACCCATACTATTATCAATTAACTCTTGATTAATAAAGATTTGTAAAACAATGGCATAATGGCTTACCTTCTCACCACCCTACGTAAGATGTGAAGGGACTGACATGGCATTTAAATCCTTCCAAAGTCAGTTGACCTTCTTCCCCATGCGCACTTGGTTCTGACATGGGGATCAATGCATGTCACTATCACAAGAAAGCCTTCCCCACTCCTTGCGTGAATTTTCTTGGCCTCCACTTGATTGACATGACATAAAAATTAAGTCTTCCACCTCCCCTTACGTGGGTTCATGTTGCTTTTTTTAAATGGGTAAACTTTGAGGTGGGCTCCACCTCAACCTTGGAGCATGGGAATGATTTTCCTTTTAAAAAGAAAACCCTCTTGCATAAACTCACGCCAGCCCTTTTCAAAAGGGTTCCCTTGCATGACTTTCACGCAAGCCTAGGGAAGTTTGGGAATCCCACCACCCCTCCCACTTGGCAAGTGGGCCATGATGGGATGGGGTAGATAGGTAGATAGGGAAGTGTAGGGTGTTGAATGGGTATAATAGGTTGGAGTAATAGGATACTTTTAGATGTGATTATTGTTTTATTTTATTAGTTATATTTTTTTATTTTGATAACATATTCCCCTATACAAATATGTATTAGTTAAAAGTTTTATTATTAAAGGACTACAAATTTATTTACTATTAAATTTAATTGTTACTTGGATAGGTTAATTAGTAAGTTTAGCAAGTAATTTAGTGGATTAGTAGGTTAGGTAGGTTTGGGCACTTTTTGTAATTAGATCTTTTTTTATTAATCATTAATGTTATTTTTGTTATTAAAATCATTTGTTATAAATTTAATTATTAATTAATAGGTTCATTGATAATGTATTTAGATTTAATTATTGTTAAATCAATTTGTTATGTTAATATCATAGTTTATTGTTCATTTATCGTTAGCTAATCAGGTTATGATCATAGGAATTGATTTATTTAAATCAATTTAATTTATATGAGGGTTATTAAAATGAGTTAATTAATGAGTAGTATAGCTAGAATATTTTATATCATTAGTAAACTTTATTTAATTTATGTCAAAATAAAAGTAATTTATTACTATGTTAATAACTTGTTTAATTATCATTTAGTTAAGTAAATTCATATTAACATATGAGCCTAATGGTTTAATGTATTCATAACGTGTAACATTAGGCTCAAATAAACAATATTAGCATAACAAGTGTTCATCTATGATTTAATTTCCATAATGAAATTAAAGATTGGGATAGGTTAACTTTGGTTCAATCTTGATCTTTATGTTATACTCTTATGACCAAAATTCTAACTAAGTCCACCCATGTTACCATCATTGGATTAATATTGCACGTAAACCCCTTAAGGGTCATTGGTCCACATGGTTAACAAACTATACCTTAAGGAAACCTATTGTTGGGAGTTGATCATTCATCTGATTATGCACCCTGACTGTAGCGTTATTGTTACAATGAGGTACACCCTTATAGATTCTTGGGAGTTGTGAATCTAGAACGTTTCCAACTCATCGATACCTTACCAAGTTAGTTATCACCTCAGTTAAAACCTTAGCCAAAAGTGGATCTAGCAGACTGAACTTGAGATTTACTTCTCAGTTGACTTGACTCTAGTTTTTGATCAATTAATCTATTGTCAACTTACATTTAACCTTTGAACGTCACCCCTTAACTTTTCACTTTTAAAAAAAAAAAATTTTGCATTTTTGGTTGGTTAAATTTTGGGCACGACAGCTCCGTTCAAATCTCCTTTGATTGTGGTTTCCGAAATTTCCCTAAATGTCTATGGCTTGCAAACTTCATTTCTCACCAATTGTGCATTGAAAACTTCCATCCTTTGTTTCTTCATTGTAGCAGACGATGATGATGCCATTTTAAATTAAAATTTCTGAAAAGAAATGTTTACTTGGTAATGTACCTTTCTCGTAAATGTCCTATAGATGATTTTTGCCGACAGCACGCTGAAAAGATTCAGAATCGCCTTTGACAAATTGGTTTCTCGCACTCTGAATCACTCAAAGAAATCTCAATTCACTTGGTGAAATGAAATAGGCGGCAACTTTCCGCTTTATATATTCCAAAAAGTAGAGTTAGGGCCTCATAAATGCTCTGTACAAAGCTTCTAAGTGGAATACAGCTGTCTTGGCAAACTCATGTTAACCTCGGCTAACACAAGCTCGGTCAATATAACCGTTACAACACAGCTCAATGTATATAGCATCTCAGTCACAATAGGTGCCTGATAAGCATTGATAACTCAGTCAAGAAACTGACGCTCGACATTAAAAATGAAATTCTTTATTTTGCTCAGATATGTCCTAATGCATCTTTATCTATATGGATATGGAATTTTACTCAACTTTATGTTAGGAATTGATGTAATATAAAGCTTTGTACGATTCAGTTCCAAACATACCTTCTATGCTTAGTTAGAAGAAGTGTGATCACCCGATCCATCAGATTGGGTGATCGTAGATGTACTAGCTTCATTAGTGCTTTCTTCTTCTTTCTTCGTCCATGTATTGTTCATCTGATTTCAATTTCTCATGGATGACTTCATTCTGATTCTGATCATTTCTCCGTAGAGGTGATCTACAATCTTTCTTCAGGTGACCTATCTTGTTACACTTGTAGCATACCATGCTTCCATTCATCCAGCTTCTAGATTTGCCTCTGAAATGAGTCTTCATACAATTTACTCCAATGTGTCCATATTTTCCATAGTAATGACAATTGTACCAAGTATTATAATCCCAATTGTATGAGTTATTCTTCACAGGTGGCTTGGTTTGTTCATTTGATGACCATCTAGGTTTAGATCTGCATTCAAATGCTTTATGCCCATACCTCTGACAGATGAAATAATTACCTTGAAACTTAGGTGAGGTAGGTGGATTATTGACCTTAGACCTACATTCATGTCCCTGATGTCCATGTTTCTTACAGTTAAAGCAATGTCCATTCAACTTGGGTTTAGGATTAGACTGACCATGTTTGCTTCTACATATGTTGGTTGTATGTCTTGGCTTTCCACAGTGATGGCATGTGGGCTTGGTGTTCTTTGGTTTTGCATTCTTTTGTTCTCCATTCTTTGATGATTCTCCTTCTTTAGTAGATGATGCATGTTCATTCAGTCCAAGTTCAGATCTATCACCAGATCTTCTAGGTGACCTTAGCAGCTCTTCAAAATATTTTGTAGCTTCATTGGGTTTGTTCATCTTTTCATTGATTTCATTTTCAGTTCTTAGTTCATTCTTCAATTGATCATTTTCAGACCTCAGTTGGTTGATTTCCATATCTTTCCTACGTAACTCTTGATTTACCAGCAAAAAATGATTTACCATGTCCAGTTGATTATTAGTCAACCTTTGCATGTCACTTGTCCTTTCATCTAATCTTATTGCAATTTGTCTTTTGTCTTTTTTAGCCATTGTCTTATCATCTTTAGCTTTCTTTTTCTGTTTAGTTACTTCACAAAGTCTGACAGATTGAATTTCTTGTTCTCTTCTTAGATTTTTGATGTCATCATTTAGTATGGTACTTTTCTCCATTAGTTCTTTTATTGCTCTATCACTTTCTACAGAGTTATGATTATCAAATAGTCCAGTGGTGTCTTCTTCTTGATACTGTGAATCATTTTTCTGAATAGCAATTTCTCAACTTCTGCTTAAGGATTTCTCTAGTTTGCCTCTGGCTACTTCCAATTGTTGTAATGCCAGCTGTACATCAATCTTCCAATTCTCTATGACCTTTCCCAGCTTATAGACTTCCATCTCAAGATCTTTTTCTTCAAGTGGTTAGACTTTCTTATGAGAAACCTTGTAGCTCTGATACCAATTATTGGAAATATAATTGGGAAATGTGATACTGAGAGGGGGGCTGAATCAGATATCACCTATTGAAACATTTTATATTTATAAAACATTTGCATAGCATCAACAATACTTAACAACTAATCATACTTAAGCGTCATCCATGAAACTACTCATAACACAATGAATCTGGTTACCAGAAACCCTTGAAAGGTAAAACTATGGTGGGGATGACACCCACAAATCTTCACTATTGCAATAATAAATTTTCCTGTTAGGGATTACAAAATTTATGAAAACATGATCTACCCTATGAGGGGTCTACCCTGTTAAGATCTAAAAGACTTATACAGTCTACCTTGCTAGAGGATTTGAAACTTACAACAAAGTAAGCACTTGGTTAAGAGATTACAAAGTCTACCTTGCTAGAGGATTTGAAACTTACAACAAAGTAAGCACTTGGTTAAGAGATTACAAAAAGTCTGTTAGGACTACTCAGTTAAGAGATTTACCTTGATACACTAGTTAGAATGTCTCAGTACCTGATCTTTCAGTTTGCACTGTATGTAGATTACAGATCTTCTCTTTACTGTATTGTATTGATCTCTTCTATCATATTTATCTCTATTCTATCCTTTCACTACTTAGCTCGATCACTGAACTTTGTCTAAATGCTTCACTAGTCTAAATGCTTAACTGCTCATTCCTTCATACCCTTAGCATTCTCTCCTTCATGCTATCTTTCACTCTTGTTATGTTTTAGGGTTTAGATCTTAACCTTATATAATTGACAAAACATCTTCATGATTCAAGATCTACAATTCAGATTAATTCCTTTCACTGCTTAAGCCATACTAATTTCTGATTGGCTCTAAGTATTACATAGGGATCAATGATTGCAAAATAGATGCATAATCACCTACGTGATTACCTCAATAAACAAAATACAAAATATGAATTTCACCCAAAATGATTTACCTCGATCAATGTGCCATAACAAACTCACATGTCATTCTTGGCTAACTCAGAAAATGCAGTTCCCGATACTCGACATTCACTGTACTCGGCATATGTTGATATCTTTGTCACTCGGTAGTCATTTCATATATAACTCGGCAAAACTAAACTCGGCATAATACAAAAATACATAGTGACCATAAGTTTAGTCGACAGTACTACTGCTCGGTAAGTATACATTACATAATTCGGCCTTTACATAATGACTCGGTCACAGTGATGAACGACCATCATTTCCTAGATAAATGACTTAAGTGTAGGTCACTAATAGTCAACAAAATTATAGAGATCTACATTGACCATATATTTAAGAGATTAGATCGTGCTATGATAACTGCTCAATCTTTTTTCTCTTTCTCTAAAGGTTGGGCCTTACTTATCACTCCTTTCATAGATGTGACCTTGTCAGACCATTTCCCCATTTCCTTTTCCATCACTTGGCATTCCTCTGCCAGGCAAGCTGCTTGCACTCAATTTTTTCTCAACACGTCTATGCTGACACATGCATCTACTATTGCTCACATTCTTTAGGTTCTGAATTTAGAGCCTTGGCCCCACAATAACCTCGGTTGGATACAGTGGTAGAATGATGCCATCACCTATACTGTGAGATTTCTCTACATTTATGGTTGTCGGTTGGCTTGCTACAGGAAATGTGCTTCTGAAGATAACACTAAGGCTCTTCTCAATACTTCTAATGCTCTTGTGTTGAACCCATTTGACACTGAGCTTCACCTTAAGCTTTCCTAGCTTTGACATGAGAAGAATATTGCAGATGCCTATGCTACTCAAGGAGCTCAAATTAAAGTTTGCCTCCACTGGTTGTAGGTGGGTGATAAAGCCTCTATGAAATTTTTCCATGCCCTTAGGGCCAGACATACTAACGTTGGTATTCAAAAGATCAAACAAGGACCTAAAACCCTTACTGAGCTTCCTACCATTCTTCACACTTTTGTTCAACACTATGAAAAAGTGTTTGCTTCATAGGGAAATTCTACTACTCAGGAGGAGGCACTCAAGGTTTGTATTGTTGTTACTCCAAACTGCATAGCGATTGAGCAGTGGGCATTTTGTGAGAAACTTCTTACCATCAGTGACCTTACAAAAGTTGTCTTTTCTATGGCCAATGACAAATCCCCAGGATATGATGGCTTCCCCTATGAATTCTACAAACACTTATGGGATGCTATAAGACCTGACCTGCATAAAGTTTACCTCAAGGCCTTTCATAACAAAAGTTTAGGTGCTATCATAAATAAAGGGAACATCAAATTCATACCTAAAGCTGGTGATCCTGAGGATATATGCAATTGGAGGCCCATTACCTTCCTGAATGTCTCCTAAAAGATAATTGCTAAGGCTTTAGCTCTCAAAATCAAACATCTCCTTCCGATTATTGTTCGCCCTGAGAAAACTAGTTTCATTAAGTTCAGGTATATTCTTGACAACATTATTGATGTCTGGGAAGGGATGGAATGGGCTTGTTAGTCTAAGAAGCCCACTTTATTTCTCAATATTGATTTTGATAAAGCTTATGACTGCATTGAATGGCCTTTCATTCTTTCCATGCTACAAGCTCTTAGCTTTGGTCCTAATTTCTTGTAGTCTATGGATATTCTTTTTGGTGATGCCTCTGCATGCATTACTATCAATGAGTCTCAATCTGATACCTTTGGGATTTTTAGATCCATCCAACAAGGTTGTTCATTAGCTCCTGCATTATATGTGCTTGCTACTAAAGGCTTTGGCTATTTTCTTGCCAAATCTGTTTCCTTTGGTTTAGTTCGGGAGATTTCTCTTCCCGATTCTTCTTCTCAGCTTGTTAATGGTCACTTTGCTAATGACTCATTTATCACTCTTATTGAGGATGAGGATAATATCTCCAATGCCTTATAGTGCTTGGACACCTTTTGTCAAGCCTCTAGATCTACTATTCAGTGGCATAAGACCCTATGCTTCAGACGGTCTTTCCTTCCAGACCCTCCCTGACTTGCTAAGTTTGACTGGAAATGGGTCTAGCATGGGGAAGTCTTTTGCTTCCTGGGTGTTCCCTTTGCCTTCCATGGATCTTCTGTGGACTTATGGAATGTTGTGCTTGCCAAGATTGAGAAAAAGCTGCAATATTGGATCTACAAGCCCCTCTCTCTTGCAGGGAAATTCCATATTTGCTCCAAAGTTCTAGTTGCTACTCATGTTTACTACTCTTCTTGCTGGGCTCCTCTAAAGCCTCCTATCTCAAGATGGAACGCCTTCTTAGAGACTTTCTCTGGGCCTCTAGAGCCGATAGTCATGGGTTCCATAGAGTGGATTGGGAGTATTGCTATCTCCTGAGAGACTTTGGTGGCCTTGGCCTTCTCTCCACTCAAAAGCAAGGGCTTTCTCTTTGTGCCAAGTGGACTATTTGTGCTCTCATTGGTGATGAGGCTTGGAAGATCCTTGTCAGGCATTGCATCTCTTTAGGATTCCCTATTCACTGGCCTTCTTGGAAGGGCATTGGTCTACAAACCCTTCTCATTATGAAGGAGCCTGTTCAAATTCAGGGCACTTTCATCATAAAGAGCATTTGGAAAGCCTAGGAAGCTATTAAGCCCTAGCTTTGGTGGGATGGTGATTGCTTTTGCAAATGGGCTTTCTTTCAATCAACAAAACCTCTGGTGGTCCCCGTTGTTTTCTATTCAAGGCATTCCTCTAGCTAAGACTCAAGGGGCTAGTGCTCTGCATTTTTTCAAATGTGGCATTTAGACTCCCAAGGACCTCTTCTCTAGGGCCACTATGAGTCTTTTCTCTTGGGAGGATATGTAGGTGCAATACTGCTTGGCTCGCACATATCCTCAGACTTTTGATATGTTTGTTTCCGCAATCCATGATAATTTGCTTCATAAGCTTGGTATCCAAACTGTTCGGCCCTAGTGGAAGGATTGGAAATGGTATCCTATCACTCCTTTCAAAAATTACAAGCCAAGGTTGGGCTACAGATGGCTATCTCCTCATCTTCCCATGGTGGACATTCTTAACCAGAGATGGCATCTTCAATCTTCTACTTATCACTGGAGCTCTCGCTTTTAGACCGTCTAGGCTGCCATTATGGAGCCCAAGATAGCTCTCTTTTCTTGGTGTCTACTTTTCCAAGGGCTTCCTATGGGACCTAGGCTCAAACATCTGGGTGTTCATGACCCTCGGTGTCCCTTTTGTGGTCACCCTAAGACTTTCTTGCACATCTTCTAGTTCTGTAGGAGAGCTCAATAGTATTGGTAGTGGATCCATGATTTTTTCAAACCCTTTAGGCTCGAGCCTTTCTCCTGGCATACGATTGTCATGGGGGATTCTCCTAGACTTCCTTCCAAGTTTACCTAGATTTGGCATACTTTCAGGATGGAGATTTTGTTCACTCTTTGGAAAGATAGGAATGTTGTTCTTTTTTCTCACAACTTTCTTGATACGAATGTTGCTATATATAACAAGGCTTGCATATGTAATAATGTTATGATGCAGATTTCGATTAAAGCAAATAAGGTGGCTCTAGAGGTGGCTCACCTTTAGGAGTTGCTCAATCATTGGGGCAACGCTCCCTACATGGGTCTTTCCCGATGCCATTTCTGCAAAAGGTACCCCTCCCAGAGGCCGTCACCATGGGTGTACTTCCTTGGCTCGTCGCTCTTGTACCCCATAGTCACAGGCTCCCTGCCACCAGTCTCCTAGAGGTGGCAATGATGGTTGGTAGCGCCGTTCAGCTTCTCCACCTCACCGTACCTCTGGGTGGTCTCCAGCTCTGGCTCAATTTTCCCCTCCTGATGATCTTGTTACTCGTTGTGGCTCTGATTGGCCTCCTGCCACCTCCTCCAAGTTTCCCTGCCTAGCTCTGGCCATTTCTCCGCCACGGGCGGAAGAGAAAGATGTAGAAGTTGAGGGTTGGTCAATTCCTGACCCTCCTATCAATCCCAATGATGTTTGGGGTTCTGATGATAAAGATCCTCCTCCTTCTGGCACCACTCTTGCAACTTGATGGCTTTATGCTTTTTTTTTTATGAATAGTTGTTGGTGTTTTCGGCTTATGTCGTGTGAACTCTGCAGGGTGATTTTTATGTCCCCCAACCCCATTTTTGTGAATATGTAAATTTTATATTTTATTAATAGAGAAGGCACTATTCATCAAAAAAATTATATAAAATTATTCTCATATATATTTAGTTCATATATAATTTTATTTGTTTGAAAAAAAATAACCATCATAAAAAAATGACGCCCAAAATATAATTAAAAAAAATGTTTTTGCTTGACAAATCTAAGCTTGGAATTTAGTTTTTAGCCAGTGATTTCTTTATTTTGTTTCCACCATGTGTGATGACCCATACAAAATATTCTATTTTTGTGTATGTTGTATGATCTCATCCCATTTTTTCAGGGTCACAGTTTTAAGTGAAAGACATTCGTGGTCAACATGAAATGTAGGACATTTAAGTCTACGAGTAATTGACTAATGGAAATAATTAGAATGAAAAGTAATCTGAATCACAATTTACATAGTTAATTTTAGTTAATTTTCCACATTGACACAAATTTCCTTGTTTGACCATTACATTTAATTTTGCACATTGACAGGTCAGTGCAAAGTTACTGTCAAACCCCTGAAAGACACCAATTGATTTTGATTGTCAAAAATTTATGATGACTTACGTTTTAATAGCTAACTAGAAATTTACAATGACACAATCTCACGAGTTCGTAATACTGATACTGAGTAACAACCTCTAAGCAGTAACAGGGTCAAGTGCATGAATGAGTCTAAGAGGATCATATGCTCTTTCTTTGCATATGCAACCATGTTTAAACACCAATATTTAACCATGGTAATAGATGTATTCATCATTAATTTCTCCTAATTTTTTATTATCTTTTTTTTTAAAAGAATAAAATAATATTTTCTTGTTTGACATGGGAGGCATTAGACATATCATTCACGAAGGACCGACGAATGTGGTGTGCCTTACCATTGCATGACTTTCCACTCATTGAAAAAACCATCGAAAAAAATGTTAGTCCGGATGTGGATCTTTCTTTGTATACATGACACCCCTCTTTCCTTCCCATATCACACGGTAGTACGAAATATGGTTTTTTTAAAAACTGTATGTGTAATACCCATGTTTTTCCTCCTTTTCTCTTGCCAGATTTTCTTGTTAGCTTTCTCGACAATGGTGAATTTCAAGTGTACAAAATTCTATAGCAGATCCGATGGCACCCAACACTGTACTTAGACAATGTCAATCGTCGATCATGCCTAATAACTCATCCATGGAAGTTTCCTCCTAATTTTTGTGGGTTCTTCTCACATAATTTAAGTGAGACCTCTTCACATAAAATCCCCATGATAAAAAGGTAAAATGACAAAAATAATTAACCATTAAGACATGGAAGCTACATTTTTATGTGGCAAAGTTGGATTTCCTGCCTCACTTCTCCTCTTCCAATTGCATGCCCCTTCTTTGAAAGAAATCTTCTCTTCAATTTCAAGGTAGCTGTTGCAGATAATTTTACAACAGCTTCCTTGAAATCCAAGAGAAAATTTCTTTTAGGGAGTCAGCAAGCAATTGAAGGGGAAGTGAAACCAACATTGATCTTTCATGAACAACCATGGGGGCAGAATTCCATCTATGATATGGAATTCAATTTTGCTGAGTGTTAGATTAATTCTTTGCAAGGAGAATAAATTCCTTATAGCAACTAGAGTCTCACCTTCAATTCTGGTGAGATTCCAACTGCTATAGGGCATTTTCTATCTTTGCAAAGTCTTGACTTCTTATAAATTGAGAAGCAACCCAAAAACAAACAATTTTCTAAAAAATAATATTCTTTATTGCAATCCTTCAATGAATTACATGGAAGCTTAAAAATCAATATAAAGGGTGCATATTTATTGAAATTATAGATTTCTATAAAAACTACTAAAAACTCAAAATATAGATAAAAACATGCTTTATTTAATAAAGTGGACTTATCTAGAAACTCTAACCTTGCATGAGATTCATTCTTTATTTTGCAATAAAAAGCTACTATATAAAAAAAATTAAAGTTGAATTAAAACTAAAAACCTTCATCTTTCCATGAAGATCATTATCTTGACAACATCAACCATTGTGGAGAGGACTCATTATTTGATCCCAATTTGCTAAAATATATTTTTTTGCTACTGCTTTGGTTAAGATATCAGGTATTTGATCTTGAGTACTAATATGTTTCAATTCAACCTCATTCTTTTGCACTAAGTCATGGATGAAATGATCTTTCAGATCGAAATGCTTGGTTCTACTATGATGTATCAAATACTTTGCCAACTTGATAGCACTTATATTGTCACAAAAAATAACAATAGACTAAAATTGCTTTTCTCCAATTTCTTCAAAAACCTTTCAAAGCCAAAGAGCTTGTGCACCTATTGAAGTGATTGCCACATATTTTACTTTTGTGAATGAGAGAGCCACAATAATTTATTTTTTTGAACTCCATGTTATCAAATTAGAACCAAAAGAAAAAGAACAATTATCGGATGTACACTTATGGTCATCCAAAATAGCTCCCCAATCCAAATCACTAAAGCAAACATGATTAAAACTATTAGAATAGTAGTAATGAATACCAAAATTTAGAGTTCCTTTCTGATGTAGAGGCTATCAAGGTACACTTCTAGAATTCTTAGGGTGTTCTTTCAAGGGGCTTCAACACGACACCCTCCAATGGTCCTTCTCCTATAACCTTCCCAAGGCTATGCCCTACTTCTTGAACTTTCTCTTGGTCCTCTCCTTGTGACCAACCCACTCAAAGAAATTCAACACACAAAGGAGAGACAACTCCTCACAACAAGATCTTAACCCCTAAGACCTTCCAAGAAATCTATACCCCTAGCATATCAAAATCTCATCACCATGGTTGCAAACATCACATGTGGATGTTTTTCTACGAGTCAATACTTCAACTTGTGCAACTTACCCCTTTGGAAGCATTGGCAAAGACCCACAATATGATTTTTCCTTATGAGACCTATTAGATGACCCAATACAAGTAACCTCCCAAACTGACTATTCAGCCCCTTACTTTAAAACATCCTTAATAAGACCCAAATAAACTCAATATTCAAAATCCCTTTTGGACATACTATAGAATATCAAAGAATTGGATTTGGGTTTTTGGTTTGACCTGGTCAACCAAATCTGAGTAAAATAGGGCTAATACATGAGGGTTTGGTTGAAACTCTTCAACAGTCATGATAAAATGCTATTGTTTTCTCATTTTCCTATTTTTAAGGATTTTGAAACATCCAATGGTTAACACCCACACCACTGTTGGTCTTCTTTGCAACTCAAACTCTCCACTTTCCTGGCTTGTCACATCCACATGCCAAGTCTAGGACATCACGAAAAAATTTATAGATTTCTTTGCCAGGTCTGAAATCAACTACAAAATACAATACACCTAAGGTCCTAACATTCGTCAAAGGATTAGTGAGATCTTACAGTAGAATGTTAGGTTAGGGCCATAAGAATCCAAACCCTTGGGGTCTCTAAGTCCTGTGAACCAGTCTTCACCAAACTTGTTAGATCTTCCATCTACCTACACCAAATGACTTCAAATCAATTGTAAAGTGAAGCTAACTCACCAAACTATACTTCCATGGTTGAGGATTGAATGGCCCACTATGTAGATGTCTGTACAATAATCGAGAATAAGGAAAAATATAGGAAAACATAAAGTTTCAACAAGGAAATCATTCTCATTCACCACCAAACTTCATCATTATATGCCAAATGATTCATAAGAACTTTAAAAACCCCTATGAACATTATCCAACTGATTACAACATTATTTTAAACCCACTAGCCATTGGTAGCAACTAATCCGCCAAGTTTTCAAAGTTGTAAAGTAACATTTGGGCAACTTTTTACAAAATGAAGTGCATTTTTTTTGCATTTGTCACATGAAAATTACCATATAACCTTATAAATTCCAAATTAGGACCTTTAAGACCCTAAAACCCATCTGAACCTCATTTGACATGTTTCAGAGGGTTGACAATCTTTTACCAACTATGGTCCTTCAAGGACATTGGTGACCATATTGACTTTATGGACTTATTACAAGTATCAAGGGCCTATTTTAGGCCTTATTATAAAAGAGAGATCACAAGTAAACAAAATAAATAAAAAACAAAGTCGATCCTAATGGATCATCCTTGGTGCACAAAGACACATCCTTGGTGTAGGAGCACCATAGTCCCTGGGATAGAAATAACTCAAGTCCCTTGAGTTGCCAACTATTGCAAACTTGTTCTATGTTTCAATTAGTTATCTGTCTTAGACATAAAAGTAGCCTCTGACTCAGGTAGTCCTACCCATTGTAATACCCCAAAAATGAGCTGTAGGTTCATTAACCTCCTACATCTTCAATCTGAACGAAATCGACATCAAAGTCCTAACCTAATGCACATCTGCACATTATCGAATCCTAATTGATTTTATCTTAATTCTGCATCAGGAAATATTTCCTAAATATTCCTAATTTATCTAATTATCTTTAATTAAATATTATTTGGTGATAAATGTTATTATTTATCCTAAAGTTGATTAATTGAATATGATGAATATTTAATTAATTAATTTAATTCTGCCACTTAATTATTTAATTAGATTTAATTGCATTTATTCCTAATTAACATTATTTTTATTTTGACGATAAATCAAAATTCCTACAAACAATCAATTGGAATAAAGTTTGATTTAATAATTGATTAACCCATAAATCAATTGTTTTAATTCAAAATCAGTTAAGTGGAAAACAAATCACTTTATTTATTAAATTAATTCATATTAAATCATGCATAATCACAAAAGCAATCAACTTTAAAATAAATTTCTAATTTCAATAAACTTTTTAAAACTCAACATCTGATGATGAGTTGAAAAAGAGAACTAAAGCTCTATTTTGAGATAAAAACTGCTTTTGCATGATTTTATGAATTAAATATTCTTAATTTCTTGTTAACTCAAAAATCAACCTGAGTTTATCAAGAGTGATTTATGGTTTTTCTCTTGCATCCTCAAAGCCCTAAATTTCTATAAAATCAAGGCTCAGCTCTTCATAATAAAGACCTCGAAATTGCATCCTCACTCTGGTGAATTCGTGACTGAAGAATCAATCTTTTGCAAATCAAGGCTATTGTGAGATTTTCATTTATTGTTTTGAGCATTCATAGTTTCATATCATAGATTTTTATATGCATTCATAGCGTTTCTTAGATTAAATCTACATTCAAACTCAATTTCATATGCTATAGCTTAGATTCATACAGTTTTTCATCCTATTGCATCAAAAATCCAAAAATATAGATTAATTTGCATTCATATACCATTGTTTTCATCATTTTAAATCCTTCATTTAGGTGTTGCATTGTCACTGATCTTGATTTCAATCTGAGAATATCATACCCACACCTACTAGAAGGCAATAAATCGCCTGGTTAGCATAGTTTCAATTACTCGCAGATTTCAGTTTTTGCTAACCTCTAATATTTTACTGAAGTTTTGTGTCTACAACTAGGTAAAAAATTCACACACACATTTTTGGTGCCCACCATGGGGCCCTAAAATGGGTTTCCATTTTATTCTATCATTTTTCTCGAACCCACGACCACAAGATTAATTTTTGTGAGTTTTGTGATAAATTTCTGGGCTATTTTTCCAAAAATTTGACTAATGTTTTTATTGGTACATGCACATATGACATTATACAGATCCAAAATTTATATTTTTGGAAAGGTATTTTAGTTAGCTTTCATTTTCCGTTGTTTTGGATTAATTATGTTTTGATTTACAAAAGTTATGATCATTTTAGTGAAGACTAGTCTGAACCTGATTTTATGAAAACTGATTGATGTTTTTATTGGTACATGCACATATGACATGATAAAGATCCAAAATTTATATTATTGGAAATTTATTTGAGTTATCTTTCATTTTCAATTAGTTTGGATTAATTTTTTTTTTATTTGCAAAAGTTATGATCATTTTAGTGAAGACTGGTTTGAACCTGATTTTATGAAATTCGTTTGATATTTTTATTGGTACATGCACATATGACATGATACAGATCCAAAATTTATATTTCTAGAAAAGTATTTGAGTTAGTTGTCATTTTTCATTGGTTTGGATTAATTTCATTTTTATTTTTAAAAGTTATTATTCATTTAGTACAAACTGGTCAGAATCTGATTTTTTATGATAACAGATTTTTGGATTATCAAATGACATATTATCTTTGACTAACTTGATTTTCTACCATGTGGGGTTGACAAGTTGTGTTTCTTTTTTGATGGATTTTTATAACAGTGGGTTTCATGTACAAGAATAGGTAAATTTTTTCATAACAGTGGTTTGCAGGTGTAGGTGCAGGTACGTCTTGTGGGTACAAAAGATAGAAGACAAATGTTCAAAAATTGCTAAAATAGGTAAAATCTACTAAGTGCGTTGCAAGAAAATTAGGTATTCTATTACATTTGATAACACTTCATTTTGGGACATAAAACAAACTCTCTTATGTCAAGTTTGAGTGCCTTTATAGCTTTCATAATTCACAATTCAGTTTTAGGCTCTAAAATGAACATAGATTTTCTTTTTGCATATCTGTTACACATAGTAATTAGGCCCAATGAACACTATTTGTGGATGATCTTGAGAGAGTGGGATTCTTTCTCTTTTTTTCATGTGAAGCTCTTTTTGACGAAGGATCCCCTTGTAGGTAGGGAGGTTACTGAGAGTGTCTCATGTCCTACTAGATTTGTGTGTCTTCAACTTTTGATTGATACATTCTCTCTCTAGAGGG
The DNA here is from genome assembly GCA_027943335.1 of Chamaecyparis obtusa. Taxonomy (NCBI): domain Eukaryota; kingdom Viridiplantae; phylum Streptophyta; class Pinopsida; order Cupressales; family Cupressaceae; genus Chamaecyparis; species Chamaecyparis obtusa. The sequence continues at coordinate 2,075,524 of BSBK01007397.1, forward strand.
GTTGATAGATCATAAGCAGTTGATGTCATAGATCTTTGTGAGATAATCTTGGTCTTAGCGTGTCTGATTAATCTGTCTACTTTTTTTGGTTAAAATGTAAAAGTCTAGAGGACTATGCTCTACTCCCTTTTTGAGTAGTATCAGAAACTTAGATCCTTGAATCTGGAACCAGTCTCCATGTGGTATCTTTTGTGAGTCACCTTTAGAGAGGGTTAACAATAGTGAACATTCCCTTAATTGGGTCAACCGCATGGATAAAACCTCAAGCAGTAATAGCCATTTTCACCATGGTAGCAACAACCGCTATATAAATGTCCTTGTGGAGGAAATCTTCATAGGTGTGGTCTCTTGTTGGGCTGTCAGATCTCCCTAGTAGCTCTTGATTGATTAAATTCTCAGACTATGTCAAAACCCCGGTGTGCCTAGATTGGAGTTCTCCCTTTTGAGATCACAAAATTTGTAGAGTCAAACCATTACTAAAAACCCTAGTGAGGCCAACTTTTTCATTTTCTAAGAATAAATGCATTATTAAAATTTTTTTTGGAACATACACAAGTAGTATTTCTAGGGATTGGCACAATAAGTCACTATTGCTTGTTCATGTGCAAGGTTTCTTTTGCCCTTGTTCATTGTTTTCATATGATTTCTTGCTTCCCTTGCTTACTATTTTGCATGCTTGATATCTTCTTGGTTACTTGAGACAAGCTTTTACACAGATCTTAAAAAATTGGACAGAAAAATTTGCAAACAAACTGATACTGAAAAACTAAAAAATTGCAAATCTAAAGCAAAAATCCTTTTTGGTGTCAAAAGTCATCCTAAAATTTCAAAATTTGTATCAAAGCCAAAGTCAAAGTTGTCAGAGATTGGTCAAATTTGTCAGAAATCCAATTTTTATAGCCTATTCCCAAATTATGTCAAAATAGCGAGCTGATTCTTATCATTTCTAGTCTTCCTTGGTCAACCCGGGTCAGATCTTAGGTGCTATGACATGTTGCTCAACATCCAAATGAACTTAAATGGTATCAAGTTGCACAAAATGACTCTTGGTCTTCTTTCTTCCACATCTCTCATGTCTTCCTAGTCTCCCATTTCCATCCTTTCTCTTCTTCCTAAACTCTTCACGTCTTCTTGATTCTTTTCCTCTTATTATCTAGTCTATCTTCTTCTATTCATCTCTTCTATCACTCCTATGCTTGATTCCTCCTCTTCCAGAACCATGAATTTAAACTATCTTGTTATGGAACCTCTCTTGAAAATAGATGATCTCAAACTCATTGCTCAATTCGAAGAGTATTATTCCTCGAAAAATCCCATGAGTGATAAGTTTATGACAAAAATAAAAGAAGAATCAATTAAATTAGATGCCTTTTTTAGGATCATACACATGATCTTGTCACGACCTCCTTCTTCCAAATGTCTTTCATCTTCTAAGTCTTTTCATTCTTCCTCATCTTCCAAGTCTTCTTCCTCCATTGGGTCTTCACCTTCCTCTTCTCCACGATAACATTCCTCTTCTACTTCTCCCAAGAGTCTTACTCCTCATCTTAAGACATAGCATGTTGAGAAATGTGATAACCCTTATGATACCTCTTCCACAGAGAGTGACACACCCATCTTTGAAGACTATGATGACAATGATGATGGACAATATAATGATACCTATGACACCTCTTTTCCTAAGAGTCCTCCTCATCATGTGCTCATTCTTACTGGAAATGGGACTTCACATTGGAAAGATCATGATGGTGATCCATATGATTTTGATTTTGAAAGAGACTTTGATGATTTCTGTGCACAATACCTAGATGATCCATCTATTTCACTTGAAGAAGAGAAAGCTTTCCGCACTGATTATAAATGTCAATACTATAAAGATCTCTCCTCTAAGAACTCTCATGCTGAAAATAAAGATTACACTCTCAAGAAAGATTATGTTAATGATGCACATTTGTCTTGTGATGGTTACCTTCCATCCCCTACTTCCTCCAATACCCATACATTTCCTAAAGCTTCTGAGTCTTCCAAATCTTTCACAAATCCTTCATCCAACAAAGATCCTAATACTTTTCATGTGGTTTCCTATAGTTATCCTCAAGGGCTACCTCTTAAAGAAACTCAAGCTAACCTTCACTTGGCTGCAAATACTTTCAATAATGCTAAACCCAAAGGGCCTAAGCCTTTATATGCTATAATGCCTACTTCAGCTAGTCTGTCACCCTCTCTTTCAAAGTCTTCCATACAATTCCAACATGCTTCCTTGTCCTTAGAAGTGGCTCCATGTCAAGAGGACTCTGAAAATGATAAAGAAAAGAACATAAAGAAGGATCAAGATCAAGAACCCTCCATGTCATCCACTCCTTTTCACGATGTCTCTTATCTGTTTCATGGTTCTTTTGATCTTGTACGCCCTTTCTCATTCATTCCACCATGTCTTAAGTCTTATCCTAAGCAAGATCACGATACTACTTACACTGTTGAGCTTATTGAGAATCAAAATAACCTTACTAGCGCTTTCCAAAGATGATACTTCCATTAAGGTTATTAAAAATAATGTTGTTACTTCCAATATTAAGCCTATTAAAAATCAAGAAAAAAATTGTACGCTTGTGGTATCCAAAGCTCCTTGTCAAGATCAAAGTCTTCCATCCTCTTGTTCTATCACTCCATGTTTGCTTCCACTTTCTACTCTTCCTAAGTCTTTTCAAGCTTCGAACAGTCCTATCAAAGAAGTTGCTCCTATTCTAGATGTTCATGATACTATTGAAAATTCTAATGCTCACTTTAAAGATGTTGATGTCCTTGGTTGTCATATAGATGTTGATGAACTTATCGATTATCCTTTTGTATCTTCCACATCCAGCCTTGGACCTCGTCCACCAACAGTAAGGGCTTCACATATTCCTTCCATCTTGGGCCCTTATGTCCCTTCACTTTCCCCTCCTAAATCTCCTAATTTTCCATCCATCTTGGGTCCTTACATCCCTCCATCTCCCATCTTTCCTCAAGATCAACATAGATACATACCATTGAATCCTTTTCATCCACTCACCCATCTAAACCCATCATATCCTCCCTCTTCTTCCACAAGTCCCAAGTCTTTTGGAAGTAACTTGAATGTTCAATACAAGAAAAAGAAACAATACAAGAATCCATCAAAAAAGATCACCATGTCTCCTCTAATCGACATGGAGGCATAAAGTCAAAAGAGATATCTAAGAAAAAAACTACAAGACAAGTATGGGTTCCAAAATCCATCATTGAATATATTCTCTCTAAATCATCAAAAAGAAATAAAAAGCCAATGGCTATATGGATTCCAAAGTCTCTCTTGAAAGAGTCTAATGTTGAGAAACAAGTGAAGTTGACATTCAAGCTTCCAAAGACTTCCACTTCATCTTCTTCCAAAAATATTCTTCCATTCCATGCACCTAAACCACAACCTCTGCTATCCATTCACCATATTCCTTCACGTATTCCTTCATTCACATTTCCTCCATCCTCTTGCCACCCTTCAAGGTGTGTGATGATGTTGATCTTTCCTTCCTTTCCATCTACCCTTTCACAATCCTTCCATTCATTATCCTTCTACCTTCTATCCTTTTTCCTCATTTGCCTATTCCTCCTATCTTCCAACCTCACTCACTTTACATAAAATCTTATCCTCCATTTTTTTATTCCATCTTCCTTTTCCTACCAGCAGCTTTGAGCATATTATTTTGAATCCTTAGCATATCATGGTTTATCCTTTCAAAGAGCATTATTTAAAAAGCTTTCCTTCTTCCAAAAAAGAAATAAAATAAAAATAAAAATAAAAAATGTGCCTTGGTGGAAACTTGGAAATAGGCACCTTGGTAGAAAAAGTAAAGAGAAATAAATTCATCCTATGGTGAAAACCACTCCCTTGTGGCACCTTGGATAAGTATCATGATGAAAACCTGGCAATCAGGCATCATGCGTAGTTCTTCTACATATTTCATCCATTCCTTCTTCTCTCTTTGATCTTGACAATGTTGACTTATACATGAACATTTGGCTATTTTGTGAGTTGTCTTATGATGATCTCACTTTCATTTCATTCATGTTTAGCCTTCATATTTATTTTCCTCCATTCATTCTAGCCTTTCGCTATCCTTTTCTCCTTCGGTCTTGATCTAATAAATAAATTTTAACAAAAAAAGAGTAAAACATGGTGCTATGAAGCCTCTTGACATGTCTACTCCTTTGAACTATATCCTTTCTTGCTCTTGAATTATGATTTTGTGACTTATCCTATGCGGGCCTTTCATTGCTTGTCCAAATGTGCTTTACATGATAATTTTTCCCTAGCTTGGGTATTCTTGAGGAGTTTTCCCTTGAGGATTTCTTCCCTTCATTCTCCTTCATTCTCTTGTCTTCCATCTCTTCCACCAACTTGCCAATCCCTCTTGTTCTCCACCTTGCTAGACATTGGGACTGCACGATATGATCTTGCTTGGGAGTTTGCAATGGAGAAAGATGCAATCAAGTTTGCTAAGAACTGTCAAAAGTGCCAAGTACATGGCAACTTAATTCATGCTCCAAGGAGAGATCTAATTCCCTTCACTACACAATGGCCTTTTCACCAATGGGCATTTGATCTTATAGGATCCATACATCCTCATTCTTCTAATGGACATACCCATATTATTATAGCTACAGATTATTTCACAAAATGGGTAGAAGCAGTCCCTTTGACACAAGCAACTAGAAAACAAATATCTATGTTCATCTTGAACTACATCATATGCCGGTATGGTATTCCACATTCTATAGTCACAGATAATGGTGGACAATTTAAGAACAAAGACTTGGATGATTTATGTGCCAAATTCAAGATTACACAACATTGGTCATCTATCTACTATCCTCAAGGGAATGGACAAGCAAAGGCTTCAAACAAGAATCTATTAAAAATATTGCACCATACAGTTAATAAAATAGGAAGAGACTAGAATCTCATGATCAATCCAGCTCTTTGGGCCTATAGAACAAGTATCATAACACCTACTGGGGCTACACCTTTCGCTTTAGTTTATGGGTCTGAAGCAGTACTGCGTATTGAGGTTGAAATCCCATCACTAAGAATCAGAATACATGGTCTAGTAGCTGATGATGACTACATAGTGTCTAGGTTGCAAGAACTTGAACTACTAGATGAGCACAGACAAGCAACGTATGATCATCTCATACTGTATCAAAAAAGAATGTCTAGAGGCTACAACAAGAAAGTCAGACAGAGAATTTCAGGTTGGCGATCTAGTCTTAGGAGAGAATCCTAAAAATCAATCACATCAAGAACGCAAGCGAAGTTTGAACCCAACTAGTTGGGTCCCTTTGTTATCACTGCTACTTTTTTCTCTAGAGCCTAACAACTCTCAACGACTGAAGGAGAACAGCTCCGAGAACCAATCAACGTTCTCCATTCTAAGAAATTCTATGCCTAAGGCATTCAATGTATGTTAATATGTCCTGAAAAAATCTTTAAAATCTGAAAAAGTCTTGAAAAAATGAACATCTTGATGAAAACCTAGCAAATAGGTGTTTTGATGTATCACAAAAAAATAAAAAAATACCAAAAAAATTGAAAAAATTGAAAAAATGAAAAATACAAAAAAAAATGAGAAAAAGAAAAGTGCCTTGGTGAAAACCTGGAAATAGACGCCTTGGTAGCAAAAATAGAATCTTTACCAAGATGGTGAAAACCCGGCAAATGGGTGCCACTTGTTTCAAAATGCTCCATCTATCAGCGCAATCTTGGTCTTTCCTAGCTTTCAGTCTTGCTTTAGTTTGTACATATTTCTTGATTTGTTTCCACATTCCTATTTTCAATAAAGTCGGTATGTACACCAATCAGCTCAAGCATTTGTATCCTATCAATGTTCAAACTTGGGGGCAATCAAAGTCATATCTTATGGCCTCTAATGTATCTTAGACGTATCATATCCAGTCAGAGTCCTTTGAAGCTTCATTTGAGTCAGTCAGCCAGTCCCGTCTCCATAAAGGATTTTGCATCTACAACAATGCAATCAAACACAAATTGAAAACAATCTATGCTTTTTACATGCTTTTATCTCCTTGTATGCTTACTGATTCGCATTGAGATTTTTTCATATTGTGTCCCTTCGATTTTTTTAATGATGTCCTTTACAGGATTTAGAGAGTGATGACTGGGGGCATAATCTTTTCTTTGTTTTCTTCTTGTATGTGAAAATCTAACAACTTTGAAAATTTTGGATTGAAATGGTGTCTGTCTATAAGAACCTCTATCTCGAATTGGATGGCCATGAGTACCTCGACCATTGATACCCAGAAAATTCAAGGAATTTTGATTTAACTATTGTCTTTTTGAGTGAGCTCTTTCTCCTACTGTGAAGCCTGATCTTACCTAAGGATGTGAACGATAAAGGGTCACTACGGATAATTTACACTGGATTTAGAATGATCTCTTGACTGTTTGATGTGTTTGAATGCAAGGTGTATTCTGGTCATCATGGCGTTGATGTTATGATGCTTATACAAATTGCAATATTAAAATGGACATGATATTCAGGTCATCCTAGCGTTTGTGCCTTGGTGCTTATATCTAATCCGACATTCGGAAAATAAAATCAATATTTATATGTCCATGGTTGCCTAACTAGTGGGTGTTGTATTGATTCCTGTGCATACAAATCGATATTCATATGTCTATAGTTTCCTAACTAGTGGGCATTGTATTGATTTATCCGATTACCTAAAAGTTCAATGATGACAACAAATCGACACATGATCAGTGACTAGGTCCTAGGTCCTAGGTTTGTATTTCATTCTGCATTTCATTTTGCACTTTGCATGATCTCACAAATTGCTTGAACACTTAAACAATTCATCTAAAAGTCCTCATCGCTTGGGGCAAATCTATCATCGCTTGGGGCATATCAGATTCATCGAGATTCATATCAATCTGGTATCCTAATCTATCTTGTAAACTGTATCAACTTTTCATAACCATTGGTTCATTAGTGTTATTTCCTTGGTTCTTCATAACTGATGGGTTCAGGATGTGATACCAAGACAATCAAGTCTAGAATCGGTTACTCACTTCTTCGCAATTTCATAAGGTTCAGAATTAGGAGTTTTGGAACTTTTTCATAATCACCAGTTCATTGTTGATATAGCTAGCATCATCTCAATTCCTGGTCATCCTGGACCTAGGTCGACATCTTTTTTCCAATCCTTCAATTGATTTCTGTCTCGAAATTGGTTCATCTTTAAAAACAAATCAGTTTCATACATCTTTATCATACACAAACTATCTTTGAACCACTACGCTTCGCACAGTAATTCAAAAAGGGGCAAAATGTAATACCTCAAAAATGGGTTATAGGTTCATTAACCTCCTACATCTTCAATTCGAATGAAATCGACATCAAAGTCCTAACCTAAGGCACATCTGCACATTATCAAATCCTAATTGATTTTATCTTAATTTTGCATAAGGAAATATTTCCTAAATATTCCTAATTTATCTAATTATCTTTAATTAAATATTATTTGGTGATAAATGTTATTATTTATCCTAAAGTTGATTAATTGAATATGATGGATATTTAATTAATTAATTAAATTCTGCCACTTAATTATTTAATTAGATTTAATTGCATTTATTCCTAATAATATTGTTTTTATTTTGACAATAAATCAAAATTCCTACAAACAATCAATTGGATATTTATTTAATTGATTTAAAATCAAAGTTGTCTAATTTAATGATTTAATTGGAATAAAGTTTGATTTAATAATTGATTAACCCATAAATCAATTGTTTTAATTCAAAATCAGTTAAGTGGAAAATAAATCACTTTATTTATTAAATTAATTCATATTAAATCATGCACAATCACAAAAGCAGTCAACTTTAAAACAATTGCTAATTTCAATAAACTTTCTAAAACTCAACATTTGATGATGAGTTGAAAAAAAGAACTAAAGCTCTATTTTGAGATAAAAATATTTTTTGCATGATTTTATGAATTAAATATTCTTAATTTCTTGTGAACTCAAAAATCAACCTGAGTTTATCAAGAGTGATTTATGGTTTTTCTCTTGCATCCTCAAAGCCCCAGATTTCTATAAAATCAAGGCTCAACTCTTCATAATAAAGACCTCGAAATTGCATCCTCACTCTAGTGAATTCGTGACTGAAGAATCAATCTTTTGCAAATCAAGGCTATTGTGAGATTTTAATTTATTTTTTTGAGCATTCATTGTTTCATATCATAGATTTTTATATGCATTCATAGCATTTCTTAGATTAAATCTACATTCAAACTCAATTTCATACATTATAGCTTAGATTCATATAGTTTTTCATCCTATTGCATCAAAAATAAAAAAATATAGATTAATTTGCATTCATATTTCATTGTTTTCATCATTTTAAATCCTTTGTTTAGGTGTTGCATTGTCACTGATCTCGATTTCAATCTGAGAACATCATACTCGCACCTACTAGAAGGCAATAAAGCTCCTAGTTAGCATAGTTTCAATTACTTGCAGATTTTAGTTTTTTCTAACATCTAATGTTTTACTGAAGTGTTGTGTCTACAACTAGGTACAAGATTCATACACACACCCATTTGACTAGATACTCAGTGTGCATGCCCCTTCATGTCTATTTAACCACCTTGGAATCAAAAATACTTTCCAATTGAACATTCTTACCTGGAGACAATTTCTTAATCCATTCAACATCATCTTCAATAACATCTTTTCCTACATTTGCATCTACAACCAAAGGTTCCTTGAAAGGAAAAAAATATGATACATTAAATATAGGAGATATACGTAGGTATGGAGGTAATTCAATTTCATAGGAATTAGCCCCAAACATGTGCACAATCCTGCATGGTCCTATCTTTTTCATGAGAAACTTAGTGGGTTGGCCTTTAGGTAACCTTGAACCATCTTGAGGTAGGCCATGACCAAGTAACATACCTTGTACTGAACATCTCTTATATTTAAATCTTCCTTGTCCTTATACTTTTCAACCCTCTACTCTAAGGAAACCTTTGCTTGATCATATGAATCCTTCATGGTAGCAGAAAAATATTCATCTTGGGAACTCCTTCTGTATAACCCTTGTAGGTCTTTGAGTTCCATCACACCCTTAGGGTAGAAACCATAAACAATTTCAAAAGGGCTTCTTCTTGCACTCATGTTAACTGAATCATTGAAAACAAAGTCTTCCCGACTTATTACCAAATACCAAGCCATTACATGCTTCTTTGTGAGACATCTAAGGAGATTCCCTAGTGATCTATTAACAACCTCAGTCTGACCATCAGTTTGAGGATGGTAGGCTTATGAGAAGGACACTTGAGTTCCAAGTCCTTTCCATAATGTCTTCCAAAAATACCCCACAAATTTAGAGTCCCTATCAATAACAATGGTGAGTAGTAACTTGTGAATTCAGACAACCTCCTTGAAGAAAAGCCTTAATATGTGATGCATCATTTGTGCATTTGCATGACACAAAATGTGCCATCTTACTAAATCTATCCATAATGACAAATACACTATCAAATCCTCTAGGAGTTCTTGGAAGGCCTAATACAACATTCATGCTAACACTTTCCCAAGGCCTATTGAAGGTTGATGCAAACCAACATTTGAAGAAACTCCATTTTCCCTTTGACATATAGGACAACTAGAAACAATGTTCTTTACATCTAATTGCACCTTAGGCCAATAATAAAACCTAGTTACCTGCTCCAATGTCTTATCTAGTTGAAAATTCACTCTTAAGGTCCTATTGTGTTTCTCCCTAATAATGTTCTCCCTCATTGAATATTTAGGGACACATAATGGACTTCCTTTAAACAAGAGCCCTTCCTGCAACATATAATTTGAGAATTCAACATGAAAATTGTTAGAAAAACTCAAGCAAACAACATAGTCTTATTTTAAATCAAGGTCATCATTGTAGAGATCTTTTAGGGAATCTATCCCCATACTATGCAATTGAACCTCCTGTATGGTGAGAAGTCTCCTACTCAAAGCATCTGCCACCTTGTTTGTAGCCCCTTTCTTATGTTTAATAATGAATGTATAAGGTTGTAACTACTCCACCCAAACCCATTCCTCTCTGCCTACTCACAAACAAAAGAGAGTATTTAATCCTTTCTTAGTCAGTTACAACCAAACTTGATCAACTTTCATGATTATTTGATCATGTTTAGACAACTATTAATGAGATGTCACAAAGTTGTAAAGCAACTTATGTAATATTTTAACATCTTTTTAACGTTTTAAATCGAAAGACTTTCAAATCACCTTAAAATTTACCAACATGACAAATAGGACCTAAGAACATGATACTTATCATTTTCCATCATCTTGACTAACTTTGACCACATTTGAGGATATGAATCTATTTAGGATTTAATTGACATAATGGTGACAAAATGGCCTTACAAACATGATTCAAATAAAATGGCCTCATAATGGAATTATTATATTGATTAACCAATAATTTTCATGATATCCTCAAATCTTTCTATGCTCTTACGCCACTTTCACATATCTCAATATTCTCCTTGCTACTTTCATGTGTATTTATATACATTAAAACCAATATCTCAAAATATATTGAAACCAATAGAATTGAATATGCAATGTCAATCCTTGTGTGGGTTAGAAACATCCAAATTCTAACCATACTTATATAAGATGTCCCATCAACAATTTTAGCACCATCATCTCTACATAACACAACTCTGTGAGGCCTTCGAGTGGGGTATGGATTACAGTCGGCCATATCAAACTTATTCAACATATCCTTTGCATACTTTGTTTTACATATAAAAATTTCATCCTTACTTTGACATACCTCCATTCAAAGAAAATATTTCATGAGACCTAGATCTTTCATCTCAATTTCATTCATCATAGCAACTTTGAATTCATTTTTCATTTTAGAACTATTGTACCCAATATAATAGATTATGAACAGTCAATCTTATGATGAGAATATCATTACCTTCTTTCTTTTAGTAAAGGGTACATTTTGTTGGTGTTTGAAAATGGTTACACCACTTAGGGCTGCCAATATGCCTTGAGACTGATGTTAGGACTGGTTAAATCTGAGTGTGAAAGCTCTGCAAGGCAACTGGACCAACTATAGGGACAAGACTGCCCTCTTCACTTCTGGCTTTGCAAAACCATGGTGGGGTACCTAATCCAGTTACTTATGACATTTTAGGACTTTGGACTGGATTAAACAAAGTAGATGATAGCAAGAGACTACTAAATGTTAACCAGACATTCATTGTATCTCTATTGCTATTGGGTATAAAATGGCCTTGTGACCTCAAGACTATGAGGGATTGTAGGATTGGAGATATTAAATATAATTGGGTTTCTTGCAGGATGCAAACAACCATGCAACACTTTGCATCAGCACAGGGATACTAGCTTAAGATCAGTGCCTTATCCATTGGGCATCATACCTGAAGTGAACATGGAACACAAGGACAACTACTAGATTCATCTGAGAATCCAAGCCATAAACATAGTTTAACATCTCTTACACTAATTACAAGTATCCTTACTGATTGAACCAAATGAATCTATGCTTCACTCAAAGACTTTTAACCTGATTCTAAATCAAGGCTGAGAGATGAAACATATACATAAGCAACCAAATGCAATGAGCTTGGAAACTTAGAATTTATTAAGAACAACTAAAGGAGAGATCCAAGAATGAGAAACTATATTAAGTATGTGGATTCAAATCCCTGTATTACAATTTGATTCAAAAAACACCATAGACAATATGCAAAAGATACATGAGATTTTTCCCTAGTGTTGATACAACTAGCATGAAAATGTTTACATGAAGAAACCTCTCATGGAACTAGAAATTGGAACCACTGGAACTAACAAAATTCAGAACCCTTGTTCTATCAAAAACTTGAAATATATACCACCAGTCATCTTGGAAACCCAAAACAGGTTGTAACAAGCTATAGATGACTGGGGTCAAAGTTTCACCCACCTAACCAACTGGAACACATCAAAATTTAATGTAGGGGCAGGAAACCAAGCAATCCAGAGAGAGAAAATCTCAAACTGATCTACAATTATGAAAATCTATGAGCCAAGATAGAAAACTAGGAATTGCCATGAAAATCAATCAAATCGGCCACCTGCAAATAGCTTCGCAAGCTGAAAAATACACTCCACCAGGTACCAAAAAACTTCTACAACCAACCATAGGAGCCTTGGATCACACTGCAACAACAAATGCCACCAAACCAATCAAATTTGGCTATGAAAGCATTCAATCCTGGTACTTCCTGTCGCAAAAACTCTCAGGAAAATCAAATTTGAAATCAAACGGTCACCATGCATTTCACGAGCTTTATGTTCCTTAACTGTTTGCCCTTAGTCGCGTAATCGCACAGTCATCAACTTAATTGCCACAAGAAAATGATTTTCATCTTATGCTTGGTCACATGATCGCAAGGCACCAAACTAACCCTTGTGATCATGCAACCATGATCTCTTAACCGTAGAACAGTCGATCACGGACCGTTGTTGCATGATCGCATAGCCTAGAAACGGGCTATGCAAACATGCGACAACCCGCAGACCTTTACCTTGCCGCATAACCGCCGCCGCCGTAAGTTAACAAAAAATGTTAGTCGCATGATCGCATAGCACTAAAAAAGGCTATACAAACATGCAACTAACCGCCAGCATTCACCGCCAAATGTCAAACATGCTCGGGCACTGTAAACATGGGCCCCACCGCAAACCCCCTACCACCGGGTACACCGGCAACCAATCGGAACTCAGCATGTCACCACCTACCACGAGCTTAGGAACACATGTCAACCAGTCGCATGATCACATGTCAAAAAACTCTGACATGTGATCATGCAACAACCAACCATAGGCGACCACATGACTACCAGGAGGACCACACCCTTTCCACCAACCGGCCCCACGTGCAAGGAAGGAACCGGTCACATGGTCGCATGTCAGAGAAATATGACATGTGATCATGTGACAACCAATCATTTTGAAATAGTTGAAGACCCAAGCCCACCATCCATCGCACTTGTGTAGTTAGGGAACGCTAGCAAATAGGAAACTATGAGGTTGAAAACACACAGGGTTTTCGACGGAAAAGATCGAAAACACACAAGGTTTCTGACGCCAAAAGATAAGTGCACAAAATTTGGAAGGCACAAGGTCGAAAACAATGAAGGTTTTCACACAGACCAAAAACATCATGGATTTTCAAAAATGCTATGGGTTTTCGACACTTTGGCAGATTTTGAAATTGTTTCCTGCGAACCTTAAAACTTTAATAACTCCCTAGGTTTTGTGATTCAGCACGTGCAATTTGGACTAGAGTAAGGTGACACAATGAAGAACACATGGCCAAGGGTGCACACCATGAAACATTGTGAATTTTCTTTGCAAGATAAAACTATGTTGCAGCAGGGTGGGATAACTTCAAAATTTGCATGGAAGAGGCCATTTTCAAAGGATTTTTGCTATGACAGAAAAATGGCCTAACAATGGCTCCGTCTAGGGATGCATGCCTCTTGCAGGCATGGCAAGGATTCAGAATCACTGGGAGAGCAAACCACCTACAGGACAAAAATAGGGAACCACAAAAACTGACAACCTAACCAAGAAAACAGGAAGGGAAACACACAACAGAAAGGGAAGAATATGTAGAAAATTTACAAGATCAAAACTTTACAAAGTGGCCCCGGGCCACCAAAAGAAAATCAAAAACCCTCCTGAATCAAAGGTCTGATTTTCATCCACATATGTGACCCCAAGTCTAAAAAATTCTTTACCATTATGCTCCAAACATAGGTGAATAACCATGGGCTGAAGAATGAAACTATGATGGTCACTACCCATGTTCTTCCAGTCATGACCATCATACTCACATTCATATCCTAAGAAGTAAGGAACATCACTTACTTCTCCCTGCTGACTAGAAGTAAAAATATCATCTAGTAATGCATTAGGGAATAAAACATACTAATCATCATGCATTACTATAAAAGTACCTGGTTGAGAAGGACTTGAATCCTCTAATTTACCTTCATACATTGCCTCAGCCATTGAGCAACTTGGTTCCTCCATGATGTCCTCACTGACTAGAACATGACCCAAGTGAAGGTCTTCTTCACCATCGTATCTAGCAAAAGAAGGAAAAGAGTATGAATCTTCAACCACTTCTTTTGTAGGGCAACCACATGAGGAGAACTCTGATGAACATGAATCATCAAAAATATGAGCATCCTGCATCTTGTCAACATTTGACAAACCCAAAAATTACTGGTGGGTGGGAGGGAAAACATCAAGACATACATTAGGGAGATTTGCATTGCTTGAAGCTGAACAAATGCTGATGACTTCATCATCATGTTGTACCTAGTTGCTATCTAGTAATGTGGGGGCAGCAAAAGAACCAAAGGCACACATGTCAAATTCAAACCCTATTACTCATGCTCTCGGTCAAAATCAATGTGTGTTGGATGTAGGAACTCAGAGTCATCCCTCCCTACATACCTGAGATATTCACAAGACAGGAGATCTGAAATTTGTTCACTACGAAGTGAACAACTATCCATAAGAACATCCTCCTCTGACATACAATCATCAACAACATATTCATCAATCCAATCCTCTTCTTTATCTGATTGATTGCATAAAATTTCTGCCCCATACTGAGAAAGAGCATCACTCTCATGATTGTAAGAAAGAGTGTCATCACTTGACACATCTCCTTCATAACTTCCATCATTCTCAATATCAGTACCAAAGAGCAAAACCCCAAGTGCAACCTCAAGCTCAGGACTATCATCACTAAGTACCCAATCCTCGATACATCCATAATACTCCTCCCACAAAGCATCTGACCAATTGGTTGACTCAGGAAAACAAAGCTCCAAGAATAAACCAATGAATTTAGATTCAGGAAACTCAACGTCATCTGGAAGCTCATCATATGCACCACAAAATCTATCATAGAACAAAGATATGGATAGATCATGTCTGCACCCCACCTTCAATCTTACCAATTTTATACAATCCCTAAGGATGCCCTGCTCTAATAATGCAAGCTCCTCCTCAAGCTTACCCATTATAACTTAATGCAATACTTCCATAAAATTTTGCAGAGATGCAACTGAAAACTTGAAGTATTCAACATCTATTCACACCTTACTCCTTTTCTTTGTGCTTGACCACTTAATAAGGAGACATTTCAGATCTTTGAAAAATACTTGGGAATCTTGCAGCAGAAGACCTTTGGTTAGAAGCAGGGAAGATCTAGAGCTCACCATGCAGCTCCATCAAGTTATTTTCTTTTAGAGTCGCCACCTCCTTGCAGAGGAAAATATATCATGTTTCTTTGTATCTTCTTCCAATCAACCAATACTCCATCAAGTAAACATGCACTATTTATCAGAAGATGCACTGATCAAACAGAGAAAAATTAGAGCCACCACTCACAACTAGGTGAGAAAATGTAGCAAATGCTAATTTGTTTATCTGACTCTTTCCAATGGGTCCCCAGTAGAGTCGCCATCTTTTTGGTGTTTGAAAACACTTACACCACTTAGGGCTGCCAATATGCCTTGAGATTGATTTAGGACTGGTTAAATCCAAGTGTGAAAGCTCTGTAAGGCAACTGGACCAACTATAGGGACAAGACCGCCCTCTTCACTTCTGGCTCTGCAAAATCATGGCGGGTGTACCTAATCTAGTTACTTATGACATTTTAGGACTTTGGACTGGATTAAACAAAGTAGATGATAGCAAGAGACTACTAAATGTTAACTAGACATATATTGAATCTCTATTGCTATTGGGCATAAAATGGCCTTGTGACCTCAAGACTATGAGGGATTGCAGGATTGGAGATATTAAATATAATTGGGTTTCTTGCAGGATGCAGACAACCATGCAACACTTTGCATCAGCATAGGGATACTAGCTTAAGATCAGTGCCTTATCCATTGGGCATCATACCTGAAGTGAACATGGAACACAAGGACAACTACTAGATTCATCTGAGAATCCAAGCCATAAACATAGTTTAACATCTCTTACACTACTTACAAGTATCCTTATTGATTGAACCAAATGAATCTATGCTTCACTCAGAGACTTTTAACCTGATTCTAAATCAAGGCTGAGAGATGAAACATATACATAAGAAACCAAATGCAATGAGCCAGAAAACTCAGAATTCATTAAGAACAACTAAAGGAGAGATCTAAGAATGAGAAACTATATTAAGTATGTGGAGTCAAATCCCTGTATTACAAGTTGATTCAAAAAACACCATAGACAATATGCAAAAGATCCATGAGGTTTTTCCCTAGTGTTGATACAACCAGCATGAAAATGTTTACATGAAGAAACCACTCATGGAACCAGAAATTGGAACCACTGGAACTGACAAAATTCAGAACCCTTGTTCTATCAAAAACTTGCAATATATACCACCAGTCATCTTGGAAACCCAAAATAGGTTGCAACAAGCTACAGATGACTGGGGTCAAAGTTTCACCCACCTAACCAACTAGAACACATCAAAATTTAATGCAGGGGGAGGAAACCAAGCAATCCAGAGAGAGAAAATCTCAAACAAATCTACAATTATGAAAATCTACGAGCCAGGATAGAAAACTAGGAATTGCCATGAAAATCAGTCAAATCGGCCACCTGCAAACAGCTTCTCAAGCTCAAAAATACACTCCACCAGGTATAAAACAACTTCTGCAACCGACCACAGGAGCCCTGGATCACACTGCAACAACAAATGCCACCAAACCAATCAAATCTGGCTATGAAAGCATTCAATCCTGGTACTCCTGTCGCAAAAAAGTTCAGGAAAATCAAATTTGAAATCAAACGGTCACCATGCATTTCACGGGCTTTATGTTCCTTAACTATTTTCCCTTAGTCGTGCAATCGCACAGTCATCAACTTAACTGCCACAGGAAAATGGGTTTCATCTTATGCTTGGTCACATGATCGTAAGGCACCAAACTAACCCTTGCGATCATGCGACCATGACCTCTTAACCGTAGAACAGTCGATCACAGACCGTTGTTGCATGATCGCATAGCTCGAAAATGGGCTATGCGAACATGTGACAACCCACAGACCTTTACCTTGCCACATAACCACCGCCACCATAAGTTAACAAAAAACATTAGTTGCATGATCGCATAGCCCTAAAAAAGGCTATGTGAACGTGCAACTAACTGACAGCATTGACCATCGAATGTCAAACATGCTTGGGCACTGCAAACATGGCCCCCACCATAAACCCCCTACCACCAGGTACACCAGCAACCAATCAGAACTCAGCATGTCACCACCTACCATGAGCTTAGGAACACGTGTCAACCAATCACATGATCACATGTCAGAAAAATTTGACATGCGTTCATGCGACAACCAACCACAGGTCGCCACATGACTACCAGCAGGACCACACCCTTTCCACCAACCGGCCCCACGCGCAAGGTAGGAACCAGTCGCATGGTCACATGTTAGAGAAATCTGACATGCAATCATGCGACAACCAATCATTTTGAAACAGTTGAAGACCTGGGCCCACTATCCATCGCACTTGCGTAGTTAGGGAATGCCAGCAAATAGCAAACTGTGAGGTCGAAAACACATAGGGTTTTCGACGAAAAAGATCGAAAACACATAAGGTTTCTGATGCAAAAAGATAAGTGCACAAAAGCTAGAAGGCACAAGGTCGAAAACAACAAAGGTTTTTGCACAGACTGAAAACATCATGGATTTTCAAAAACACTGTGGGTTTTCGACACTATGGCAGATTTTGAAATTATTTCCTGCGAACCTTAAAACTTTAATAACTCCCTGGGTTTTGCGATTCAGCAGGTGCAATTTGGACTAGAGCAAGGTGACACAATGAAGAACACATGGCCAAGGGCACACACCATGAAACATTGTGAATTTTCTTTGCAAGACAAAACTATGTTGCAACAGGGTGGGATAACTTCAAAATTTGCATGGAAGAGGCCATTTTCAAATGATTTTTGCTATGACAGAAAAATAGCCTAACACGTTCATTGTTCTCTTGAAAGTAGCCATCAATTATTCCATATGACTATCTTGGTGCTTTCTTGAGTCCATACAAAGCATTCTTCAACCTATAGACATGATCTTCTTTTCCATCCACTTCAAAACCATGTGGCTTCTCTACATATACTTCTTATTCTAAGTATCCATTCAAGAAGGCACTTTTCACATCCATATTATGTATGCTCCAATTGTTTTGAGATTCTAATAAAATACACATTCTAATAGTCTTGTTGGTTCTTGAAAATGATTTTACACTCCATGAGACACCAATATACCTAAGACTCATTTTTAGGAGGGTTTAGTTCCAAATATGGAAATATCAGCAGGTAACTGGACCAACTATAGGGACAAGACTACCCTCTACACTTTTGGCTCTACAAAACCAAGG
Organism: Chamaecyparis obtusa; assembly: GCA_027943335.1. Taxonomy (NCBI): domain Eukaryota; kingdom Viridiplantae; phylum Streptophyta; class Pinopsida; order Cupressales; family Cupressaceae; genus Chamaecyparis; species Chamaecyparis obtusa. The sequence goes on from BSBK01007397.1 coordinate 2,094,080, forward strand.
CGAGTGTACCTAATCCAGTAACATATGGCACTTTTAGGACTTTAAAGTATATTGAACAAAGCAGATGATAGAAAGAAAGTAATGAATGATAACCAGTCATCCATTGACTCTCCATTGCTATGGTGGAACTAAAACCATACAACCATGAATATAAAGGATAGGAAAGATTTGATTTAGGTTTATTGCAAAATGTAAACAACCATGCCACACTTATAACACCACAAGAGGTAGTAATTTCTGATTAGTGCCTTATCCATTGGGCATTATACCTAAAGTGGACTAGAATACAAGAATGACTACTAGATTCATCAAAGATTCCAAGCCATAAACATAGCTGACCAGACTCTTACACTACTTACAAGCATCCTTCCTATTGAACCCAATGAATCTATGTTTTACTCAGAGACTTTTAACCTTATCCTAGATCAAGGTTGAGAGATAAAACATAGACACAGATAAACTTTGAGCAATGAAGCAAAAAATCCAAAACTCAAGAAACACAACCAAAGGAGAGATCTAAGAATGAAAACTGTATTAAGTATGAGGAATCAAATCCTTGTATTACAAGCTATTTCAGAAATACCATAGACAATATGAAAAAGAAGAAGAAGGTTTTTCCATTGTGTTGATACAACTAGCAAAAAGTGTTACAATTGGGACTAAGGATGCATATTCGGCTTTCAACCTCTTGTGTTCAAGAATTTTCAACTAGCCAGCAACCACCTTTTCTAAATGATCATGAAAAATCCTTTATATCAGGATTACAAAAAGAATATGATCATTTAGGGAAAAATTCAAACTTCAACAACCAGATACAATAAGAAATAAAAGTAGACAAGAAATCGTGAAAACTTGGGAAGAATCATATCAAATTTGATGTACAATTATTTGGGTTTCATTATCACAGGCTAACTACACTTATAAAATCAATCGATTTCTTATTGCAAACAAAACAAAATTAATTAAGGGACCACCCAAAGAAAACTTTCATGTACAGGGCATGGAAACAATTGGAAATCATCATACCCTAGCTGCCCTTGTAAAACAATAGTCCTTAGCATTAACTCGACATGGCACCCCATAAAAGAAAATCTGATTAGATGGCTACCATATCTTCAGCTCATAAATTCTCACCTGTAACCATCCTAGAACAAACAAATCTGATCTGGCCCTGTTGTATCTATTTCATTATTCAAAAACCTTGTAGAAAAACCCTCAATCAATTTGAAAATTAGGCGGCAATGACTAACTGATCAAATTTGAAAGACGACCATCGATTCATCTCTTTCCCGGCTCATCATGTGGCTCTTATCAAATGACAACAGTCACTTAAATATTTTTTTAAAAATTACTTGGCCACATCATCTAGTCTTGGTGAATAATCAGAAATAGGCACATCAACAACACCTGGTAACTAGACCCACTATCTCATCAATCTTTCCATCAGATGACTGTCACAATTTTGTGATGAATATCTATCCTACATCTTCCCTTTTTGGCATCACGACCACTGTAGATCTATCTTAGAATTGCAAAGTCTTTACCTTAACCACGTCTAGCCCTTTAACCTTTAGTCATCTAGTGAACACACAATTGAAGGCTATTTCTTGATCTCAAAATAAAAACCTTAACCTTGGTCCGATCAAGAGATCATGCAAATGAAGCACTCATGTGATCCCTGAGTCTTTCTTTAACTATGGGTTTTATCTAGTGAACAAGCGACTACCACCCAATCATATCCTCATCAATAACCCTAATCAATCTCTGAATATTCTTTATCTTTAACCCAACCTCTATCACACAATCTAGTGACTGAGAGAATCTCATAATTATTGAATATTATTCTTAACTAGGGTTTGATCTAGAGAATAAGCAACCAAGGCATTCTTGTGATCGCTTGATGTTTAACTTAACCCTTTCTTGGTTTAGAGAACACACGACTGAAGGCATTCACTGGGTCTCCAAGTCTTTTCCTAACCTTGAGTTTTATCCAGTGAACACGCGCCAACCATTGATCATGTCTTCCATCCACGATCCTCACTGAATCTCTGAATTTTTCATGACCTAGCTACTTTATCAAGAGATTCAACGACAACAGGAAAACTTGACCACTCACTAGATCGCTAAATGTTAGGAGCTTAGCCGATAAGATCAGGAGAATGCGCGAACACTACATTCACTAAATCGCCAAATAGAATTACTAACCACTTGGAAACTTAGAGATCAAGTGAACACCTTAGTCACGTAATCTCCTAATAGAAATATAACAACCCGCCAAGGAAATAAGACATGTGTAGGAAAAGGATTTAAGTGGCCTGAAAAGGTAACAAAGAAATAGATTTTTGGCTAGGTTTTTTGGGCTTAGACAAATTTGGAAACCCTAGGACATGGATTTAGACCTATTTCTTAGACCTTCAAGAAACCATATCTTTTTGGTTTTTGCATTTCAGCACATCCAATCTGAATTGGATCTTGCATAGATCTTGAACTATCCCAGGCCAAGGGTGCAAGCCATGAAACCTGATACATTTTCTTCATTGATCAAAACAAGTTGCAGCTAGGACATGACATTTTTCACAAAATTATCATAGGGTAAGACCATTTTCTTAGGATTTTTGCAATGATAGGAAAATGGCCTAATAGTGGCTCTGTCTGGGGATGCATGCTTCTTGTAAGGATGACAAGAATTCAAAATTACTGGAGGAAGTAGACCACTCACTGGACAAAAATTGAAAGGGAACCTTCTCAAAAACTGGCAAACAAACCAGGAAAATAGGAAGGGAAATACACAACAGAAAAGGAAAACTATACAAAATATTTACAAGATCAAAACTTACTTGATGGCCCCAAGCCACCAAAGGAAAATCAAAACCCTCTTGAATCAAAGGTATGATTTTCATCCACATATGTGACCAACCACCTAAAAATATCATGATCATCTTGTTGCCAACATATTTGAATAACTATGGGCTGAAAAATAAAATTGTATTGATCACTACCCATGTTATTCCAGTCACAACCATTTTCATATTCATACTCCAAGAAGTATGGGACAACATTTAATTCTTCATGATGACTGGGAATAAAAAATTTCTATAGTAATGCATCATAAAATAGAACATAGTGATCATCATGCATTACTATAAAAATACCTAGCTGAGAAGGACTTGTATCCTCAGATTCACCTTCATGCATTGCTTCAGCCACTGAGCAACTTGGTTCCTCCCTGATGTCTTCATGGACTGGATCATGAGCCAAGTGAAGGTCTCTTTCACAAATTTTATGATAGTAGGACAATTGATCTGCATCATTATTTTCATTAGAAGAGTTTATGTCCCAATCATTGATGACCAAGTCCTCAATACTGTCACACTCACTATCATATTTGGCAAAAGAAGGAAAAGGATATGAATGAGAAACTTGCTCATCACTGGAATCTTTATGACAGGAAAACACATTGTCATGGCCTTCAACCTCTTCTTTTGCAAACTTATTATATGAGGGGGACTCATGCAAGCATGAATCATCTTCGTCATTTTGACCAGCTACCTCATTATCAGTGTCAAATCATATATCAACAGGGTCAAACATTTGCTGAAAACATAGATGTGTATACTTATTATATTCACTTGTCAACAAATCAGAGATTTCATCACTGTTGAGAAAAGGGGAGCCCAACTCATCCTTGGTATCTTCACTCAAATAATCTTAGCTTTCAAATTCAGACATCTCTGAACAAGTTGAAGATCTTGCATACAATGATTCTGATTCTTTCTCACTACTACAGTCTGAATACTCCTATGACATAACATCATCATTCGGAGAAAAATCTTTAGCATTAGACATGGGTTGCTCTAGAATAATGCTTATATTCTTTTCTTTCTGATGGTCCTTTTGTAACTTATTCCATTCATCATCATCAAAAAACTCTTCTAAGAACAACCACTTGAAATCTATCAATGAAGAGATGCATTTTGGGGGTAAATTTAGATACCAATCAGATGCAAACCCCTTTGAGGGATCTCCCAAAAAACATCATACTAACATCCTCCTCATAAATTTGATATTTTACAAAAAAAATAAAGAATGCTAGGACATGCTCTAATGCTGATTCAAACTAACCATCAAAAATTGGAATCATATCCATGAGCTCACTAGGAAAAGAATTGGGGGATCTTGGAAGATGAGCACAACTTAAAGCTCTGATGCAGCCCGAACCCTTCAAAACAATAACTCAGAAAAATACACAACACAAAAGTTTTAGAATACCAGACTCTTCATTAAACTTCTCCAACTCTACTCTCCTCTACAATGCAAGAAAAATGAATACTTATTACAATTTTGAAAATTACCATATTTGGCAAATTTTTAGAAATTTTTTTTTCCATTTTTGGTAATTTTCAAAACCCATCCTACGAATCCTAATTTTTCCCAAGAAAATCCCCCAACTAAGGAAAGATGAATTGCCAATTAATCTATGAGATCAAGAATATGATTTCAGATTTATTAAAAAAAAACTTTCTAAAACAATGAGAAAAAAACACAAAAATCCAATTTCAGAGGCCAAGATGATATTTCAGGCTCCCGAAAAAATGTCAAAACAGCCACCAATCAAGCTGAGCTTCATCAACAATCCAAATAGCTCCTCCTCACGCAACTGCTTGTAAAATTTCAGCCAAAACCCACATCTGAGCCAAAAGTTATGACCCTCAAAAGTAAATCTTGATCAAAACCCACATTTGAGTCAATAACCTTGATCCTCGAATGCTCCTGCATCATTCTCCCCTGCTTGAAAAGAACGTAGCTCTTGCAAGTTCCGGTTCTCAAATTGCTTCCATTTAGGCTCATCTAGCTTCTGCAAATTCCATTCTATAATCCAAATGCTATTTGTTGGTGCCAACCCTTCGCACTGCACAAGATATCTGTTGTAGTCACCCTGGCAAGTCTGAATAGTCATCTTGTCTAGAATCTGTGAAACCTTTTCCCTTTTCTTGATGGGGATAGTGTGTGTCCAGTCTACCTCATCCTCATTTTCAACAGAGGCATCATCACTATGGAAAGTATATAAATTAAAAATATTAAACACAAGAGATATATCAAGACCACTAGGGAGCTCTACCTCATAGGCATTATCATTAATCTTCTTCAGAATCTTGCAAGGACCAATTTTGTTATATTTTAGTTTATGATAAGTCCTGGTAGGAAACCTCTCCTTTCTTAGATAAACCATCACTAGATCACGTGCACTGAAAACTTGATACCCTCTAGTAGTATTTGTGGAAGCTTTGTATCACTCGTTGTTGGCCTGTAACTTCTGTCTCACATCTTTCTACAATTGGTAGAGCTGCTCTACAAAGGCTTCTCCATTATCACCAAATCTTTCACCCAAGGGAAGTTGCACCAAATCAAGAACACCCCGAGGATTACGGCCATAAACAACTTGAAATGGTGACTTACCAGTTGACTTGTTCACTAAGATATTATAAGAAAATTCTACCTGGGGCAATGCCAAATCCCATTGTTTGGGCTTCACTCCAATAATACATCGCAACAAATTACCCAAACTACGATTGACAACTTCTATTTGTCCATCAGTTTGTGGATGATAAGCACTACTAAACTGTAACTTTGTCCCCATCTTCTTCCATAAGGTCCTCCATAAATGACTATGAACTTAGTATCTTGATCAGAGGTGATCATTTTTGGAACCCCGTGTAATCTGACTATTTCAGAAAAGAATAAATCGATCACCCTAGTGGCATCACTAGTTTTCTTACAAGCAATGAAATGAGCCATTTTTGAGAATCTGTCCACAACTACAAAGATAGAGTCATTACCTCATTGTGTATGTGGTAGTCCCAATACAAAATCCATACTCAAGTCTATCCATGGTCCTACTGGTACTAGTAATGGCATGTACAATCCAGTGTTTTGGGAGTTCCCTTTGGCTACTTGACAAATTTGACACCTTTCCACAAACCTGGTGATATCTCACTTCATCTTTGGCTAGTAGTACTTATCTGCTACCAAATCTATTATTTTATGCTTCCCAAAATGCCTAGTCATACCATTTATATGAAATTTTCTAATAATATTTTCCCACATTGAGCCTATAGGAACACACAACTGCTTCCCCTTGAACAAATAACCATCTTGCATAAGATACTCACCTTGAATAGTGTCTGCGTGCCCAAGTACTGGATTCTTCAACTGATCAACAACTTCCCAAAAGTCACTATCAGATTCAGACAAGTCTCTGACTGCCTCAAAGCCAACCACTTCTATTTCCATGATGGTCAGAAGAACAAATTTCTTGCTCAAGGCATCCACAACTTGATTCTGTTTCCCTGATTTATGCTTCAGAACAAAAGTAGACCCCTATAGGAAAGAGACCCATTTTGCATATCTAGTGTTCAATTTCTTTTGTGTGTTCAAGTATTTCATATAAATTAGGTTTGTAAACAACACAAATTCTTTGGCTATGAGATAATGCTTCCAGTGTCTCAAAGCTTGCACAATTGTATGGAATTATATGTCATATGTAGAATATTTCTTTCGCACATCATTAAATTTTTCACTAAAAAAGGCAATGGGCCTACCTTCTTGACTGAATACAACACCAATGCCCACATGTGAGGCATCACAGTCCACTTCAAACACTTTATCAAAATCTGGTAGGGCTAGTATTGGAGCTTTAGTGACCTTCTTCTTTAGGTATTGGAAACTCTCTTCAACTTGTTTGGTCCATGAAAACTCCTGACCCTTAGTGCAGTCTATCACAGGTGCTACAATGCTACTAAAAGTATGAATGAACTTTCTATAGAAAGTAGCCAAGCCATGAAAACTTCTCACCTCAGTGATACTACATGGACTACGCCATTCAAGAATGGCTCGAACTTTCTTTGGATCCATCTTGACACCATCTATAGAAATGACAAACCCTAGAAAAACCAAGCTTTCTTGCATGAACCTACACTTCTTCAAATTATCATAGAGTTTCTCTCTTCTCAATACCCCCAATATGATTCTCAGTTGTTGCAGATGTTCTTCCCTTCCCTTACTAAAATTTAGTATATCATCAAAATAAATGACTATAAAATTACCAATGTAGGAATGCAACACAGTGTTCATGAGTCTCACAAAAGTACTAGGTGCATTTGATAAACCAAAAGGAATGACCTTCCATTCATACAAACCATCCCTAGTTTTGAAAGTAGTTTTCCACTCATCCCCCTCTCGAATGCGGATCTGGTGGTACCCACTTTACAGATCAACTTAGAGAACTACGTTACTCCAACAAGAATATCCATCATGTCATCCAAACATGGGATATGAAAATGATACCTAATGGTTATCCTATTGATGGCTCAATTTTCTATGCACATCCTCCACATTCCATCTTTCTTTGAGGTTAATAATGCTAGGACGGCACAGGGGCTCATGATTTCTTGTACTAAACCTTTTTGTATGAGCTCAGTCACTTGTTTGTCTAGTTTTGCATGTTGTGTCAAACTCATTCTATATGCCTCTTGATTGGGAAGACTTGCTCCTAGAATAAGATCAATATGATGTTGGATATCTCATCTTGGGGGAAGTCCATCAGGTAGCTCATCTGGAAAAATATCTAAATATTCTTCCAACACCATAGCTACTTCTAATGGTATAGTCAAGTCTTCTTGTTTCCCCTTTTGCACTACCAATGCATAACAACACCCTATTACTTTAATCTCCTTGACAAGTTCCTTTTTAGATAACATAATTTCAACTTTTCCATCACCCCTGAGAGGTAACAAGATTACCTTAGATCCATCCTTCCAGAAGGTGCAAGTATTCTTTTCCCCATTATGGATAACCTTTATGTCATATTGCTAGGGACGACCCAAGAGGACATGACATGCATCCATCATAATCACATCACACCATAGCTCATCCTTGTGGACCTTTTCTATGGAAAATTTAACAAGGAACCTCTTATCTACTATGACTTCATTTCCCTTTTTGAACCATGCAATCCGATAAGGATGAGGTTACTTTTCACACTGGAGATTTAGTTTCTCCACCATTTCTTTAGAAACCATATTCTCACAACTGCCTCCATCAATAATTACTTGACATACCTTTCCTCCCGAGGTACACCTTGTCTGGAATATGTTGGTTATGAGCCATGAATCATCAATGCCTTTCTCCTCTACATCCTCCTTAGCTGTAATAATCATTATCCTTCTCATCATGAGACTTTCATCAATATCCGGAGACACTTCTTGTTCAAATCCTTCATTGTCAGCCTAGGCTAGGTTCACTCTGGATGGCCCTCCTTGATTTCTATCTTGTATGCTAAAATTGAAACACTCTAAGGCCTTGTGTCTTTCTCCGCACCTAAAACATGTGAAAGGCCTTCTCTGGTTTTCCCAGCCTCTTCCGCTTCCATAGCCTCGACCTCTCTAAAACCCCCTTCCTCTTTCTTGATTTGGAGGATCTTGCCTAGTGTCTATATTTTTATCAAATCCTTGAAAAGACTCTCCCTGGCCATTATTAGAACCTCCCCAAAATGGAGTTGAGGTACCCCTTCAACCACCTCTATTCCTCTGGATATATTGCCTATTCTGCTTTTCTTCAACCTTTAGAGATAATTGATAGGCTTCCTCCATATTGTTAACATGATGCATGCTCAATTCATATTGGATGGATAATTTTAGGCCATTCATATATCTAGTAGCCATCTACTCATTATTTTCTTGATGCTTTATGCGCATGGATAGCTTGTAGAATTCATTTGTACAGTCTTGCACTGAAGACAAGTTTTGCTTCAAATTTTGGAACCTACAAAGGAGGGTTTGTGAATAATCCATGGGTAAGAATTTTTCTTTGAGATTTTTCTCCATCTTGCTCCATGTCTTAATCTTTTCCTTTCCCTTTCTAGTTCATTCCTTTTGGAGGTGATCCCACCATATCATTGCATGCCCTTTTAATTTTGTGCATGCAAACTTCATCTTCTTTTCTTCTATCACAGGCTTCCATTCGAAAAATTTCCCCATCTCATTTAGCCAATCTATTAGTTCTTCTAGCTTAAGACTACCAGCATGGTCTGAAACATCAATTTTTATTGCTTCACTTCTTCCTTCTAGAGCCCTGAGAACTCTATCTTCATAGCTCATTTCTTCCAGCCTTTCTTCTATATTTTATTCATTTTGATTAGCACCTCTTTGGTTTCCCTCTTCATCAGATCCATTCCCTCTTTCTATTCCTTGATTATCTAGTCACTCATTGAATTGTTCAATCTACCTCTACATATCCAGCATCAATCTTTGCATTGGCATGACACCTCCTCTTCCTCTTCCCCTTCCTCTTCTAGCCATCTTCCTGCTCTGATACCAAATGATGTAACCCAAACCCTTCAAAATAATAACTTAGAAAAATACACAACACAAAAGTTTCAAAATACCAAACTCTTCATTAAACTTCTCCAACTCTAGTCTCCTCTACAATGCAAGAAAAACAACTACTTATTACAATTTCAAAAATTACCATATTTGGTAGATTTTCGGGAAAAATAGATTTTTTCATTTTTGGTAATTTTCAAAACCCATCCTACGAATCCTAATTTTTCCCAAGAAAAGCCCCCAACTAAGGCAAGCTAAATTGCCAACTAATCTATGAGATCAAGAATATGATTTCAGATTTATTACAAAAACAACCTTTTAAAAAAATTGGAAAAAAACACAAAAATCCAATTTTGGAGGCCAAGATGATATTTCAGGCTCTTGAGAAAATGTCAAAACAAACACCAATCAAGCTAAGCTTAATCGATAATCCAAATAGCTCCTCCTCACGCAACTGCCTGTAAAATTTTAGTTAAAACCCACATCTAAGTCAAAAGTTATGAGCCTCAAAAGTAAATCTTAACCAAAACCCACATCTGAGTCAACAGCCTTGATCCTCAGATGCTCCTACATCAAGCTCTATCCAACTTGATAAAGCATAGCCTCCTAGACTGGCCTTTCCCATGGTTATCCATCTGATTTGAAATAAGATGAGAACCACTCATCCTATCTCACTCTTCCTTTTACACTAGTGCTGAACACTTGATAGGGAAACATTCTTCACTACTGATTTTCATAAAAGCAAGGCACATGAAAATCAAAATACCTAGAATTACTGCAGTTGAAACTTAACTTGTTGATTGGGAAGCAGGGTAGATCTAGAGCCTTATTTGTAGCCCCATCAGGTTCTTTACTTGTAGCGTCGCCACCTCCTTGAAGAGGAAAATATTATGCTTGTTTTTGTTTCTCCTTCCAATCAACACAAAACTTCACCAAGATTTTATACACTATTTATCAAGGACTGCATTGATCAAATAGAGAATTCAGAGTCGCCACTCACAACTAGGTGAGATGATATAATTTTTTGAATTTGATTCTATACTTTCAATGGTAACCACTGGATAAATAAATAAGCTAGCCAAGAGTAGAGCTCAACTTGGAACCTATATTATTTAAGCTTTACTTAACATATCCACATCAGAGTCACCATCTTGTTTGTTCCTGAAAAAGATTTTACACTCCATGAGACACCAATATACCTAAGACTACTTTTGAGAAGGGGTTAGTTCTAAATATGGCAATATCACTAGGTAACTAGACCAATTATAGGGACAAGACTACCCTCTACACTTATGGCTCTACAAAACCAAGGCGAGTGTATCTAATCCAACAACATATCGCACTTTTAGGACTTTAAACGAGATTGAACAAAGAAGATAATAGAAAGAAAGTACTGAATGATAACCAATCATTCATTGACTCTCCATTGCTATGGTGGAAGTAAAACTATACAACCATGAACATAAAGGATAGGAAAGATTTGATTTAGGTTTCTTGCAAAATGTAAACAACCATGCCACACTTATAACACCACACGAGGTACTAATTTTTTATTAGTGCCTTATCCATTGGGAATTATACCAAAAGCAGACATAGAATGCAAGAATGACTACTAGATTCATCAGAGATTCCAAGCCATAAACATAACTTACCAGACTCTTACACTACTTACAAGATCCTTCTTGTTGAACCCAATGAATCTATGTTTTACTCAGAGACTTTTAACCTGATCCTATATCAAGGCTAAGAGATAATATATATAGACAAATAAAATCTGAGCAATTAACCATAAAATCCAAAACTCAAGAAGCACAACTAAAGGAGAAATCTGAGAATGAAAATTGTATTAAGTATGAGGAATCAAATCCTTGTATTACAAGTTGATTTAGAAATATCATAGACAATATGCAAAATAAGAAGAAGGTTTTTCCCTTGTGTTGATACAACTAGCAAAAAGTGTTACACTCTGGACTGAGGATGCACATTCAGCTTTCAACCTCCTATGTTCAAGAATTTTCAACCAGCCAGCAACCCCTTTTCTAAATGATCATGAAAAATCCTTTATACCAGGATTACAACAAGCATCTAATCATTTAGGGAAAAATTCAAACTTCAATAACCAGATACAACAAGAAATAAAAGAAGACAAGAAAGCCTAAAAACCTGGGAAGAATCAGGTCAAATTTGATGTAAAATTATTTAGGTTTCATTATCATAGGCTAACTACACTTACAAAATCAATTGATTTCTTATTGCAAACAAAACAAAATTGATGCCAGGACCACCCAAAGAAAACTTGCATGTACAGGGAATGGAAATAACTAAAAATCATCATACCCTAGCTGCCCTTGTCAAACAACAATCCTCAACATTAACTTGGCATGGAACCCCAGGAAAGAAAATTAGATCAGATGGCTACCATATGTTTAGCTCATAAATTCTCACTTGTAACTATCCTAGAACAAACAAATCTGATCTGCCCCTATCGTATCTATTTCATTGTTCAAAAACCTTGTAGAAAAACCCTCAATCAATTTGAAAATCAGGCGATAATGGCTAACTGATCAAATTTAAAACATCGTCATTGATTCATCTAGTCCTAGCGACCAATTGGAAATAGGCACATCAGCAACACCTGGCAACTGGACCCACTATCTCATTTGTCTTTCCATCATATGATAGTCGCAATGTCACAATGAATATCTATATTGCATCTTCCCTTTGTAGAATCATGACCACCGTAGTTCTATCTTGGACTTGCAAAGTCTTTACCTTAACCACGGCTAGCCCTTAAACCTTTAGTCATCCAGTGAACATGCAACTAAAGGCTATTTCTTGATCTTGAAATAAAAACCTTAACCTTGGTCTGATCAGGAGATCAGGAAAATGAAGCATTCACATGATTTCTAAGTCTTTCTTTAACTCTGGGTTTTATCTAGCGAACAAGAAACTACCACCTAATCATATCCTCATCAACAACCCAGATCAATCTTTGAATGTTCTTTATCTCTAACCCAACCTCTATCATGCAATCCAACGACTAAGAGAATATCATAAGTGTTGAGTGTTATCTTTAACTGGGGTTTGATCTAGAGAATAAGCGACCAAGGCATTCTCATGATTTCTTGATGTTTAACCTAACCCATGCTTAGTTCAAAGAACATGCAACTGAAGGCATTCGCTAGATCTCCAAGTCTTTTCCTAACACTAATTTTTATCTAGCGAACACATGCTAGCCATTGATCTTGTCTTCCATCCATGATCCTCACTTTAATCTCAGAATGTTTCATGACTTAGCTTCTTTATCAGGAGATTCAGTGACAACAGGAAAACTTGACTGCCCGTTGGATCGCTAAATGTTAGGAACTTAGTTGCCAAGATCAGGAGAATGCACGAACACTGCATTCACTGAATCACCAAATAGAATGACTAACCACTTGGAAACTTGGAGGTCAGGTGAAGACCTTAGTCACGTAATCTCTAAATAGAAACATAACATCCTGCCAAGGAAATAAGACATGTGCAGGAAAAGGATTTAAGTGGCCTGAAAAGTTAACAAAGAAATAGATTTTTGGCTAGGGTTTTTGGACTCAGACAAATTTGGAAACCTGAGGACATGGATTTAGACCTATTTCTCAGACCTTCAAGCAACCATATCTTTCTGGTTTTTGCATTTCAGCACATGTTATCTCAAATGGGGCTTGCATAGACCTTCAACTATCCCAGGCCAAGGGCACAAGCCATGAAACCTGATACATTGTCTTCGCTAATCAAAACAAGTTGCAGCTAGGGCATGACATTTTTTACAAAATTTTCACAGGGTAAGACCATTTTCTTAGGATTTTTGCAATGACAGGAAAATGACCTAACAAGTCTATTGTATTTATATTGTTGTAAATGTCTCTTCATAATCAATTCCATACTTCTATGTGAAGTTTTTAGCAACTAGTCTTGCTTTATGTCTTTCAACACTCCCATTATAGTTAAACTTTGTCTTATATACCCATTTGGTGTCAATCTTCTTCTTGTCATAAGGAAGTTTTATAATATCCCAAGTTTCATTCCTATAAATGGAATCCAACTATTCTTGCATATCTTGCATCAGAACCTCATTAGTACATGCCTCTTCTAAACATGATGGTTCAAAATCAGTCTTGGTGAATAAAGAAAAATTAATTGTCTCATCTCTTATATTTTCTTCATGTGCATGATTTATACACCTTTGATAAATATCACTCATCCTTGTCATCTTCCTTGGAGGCCTTGGAATTGAATCTAGATTTGTACCTGTATTTGAAGAAGTAGATAAAGGGCTTCTTGGTGGATTTGAATCACTTGAAACAAAAATATTAGTGGGATGCTCATGATCAATATCATTAATAATATCATCATGCAAAATAGATTTTTTTTTTCAACATGGCCTTTTTGATGACCATACACTCCCCATAATAAAAAATCACATCTCTTGACACAATAAGCTTGTTAGTGAGAGGGTTATACAATCTACATGCTTTACTTTCCTCACTATAACCAACAAAAATACATGAATCACTTTTTGCATCTAAATTTGTTTGTTTTGATTAGGTACATGGACATATTCTAAATAACCAAACACTTTAAAATGACTAACATTGCGCCTTTGGTCATACCACGCTTTATATGGAGTCATCTTGTCAAGGGCACTTGTAGGACTCCTATTGAGAATATACATAGTTGTAGCAACTACATCTCCCTAGTAAGAATTGCTTAAACCCTTTGTTTGTAACATGCTCCTTGCCATTTCTACCACAATAGGGTTCTTCCTTTCATCCACTCCATTTTATTAAGGGGTGTAAGAAGTGGCGAGTTTCATTTAGATTCCATTCATCTAAAAATAATTTTGAAAATCCTTTGAATAGTATTGTCCTTCATGATTTTTCCTCAAACATTTGATTTTGCATCCTTTTTCATTCTCTACATGGGCTTTAAACCTATTTAATGTATCAAGTTCTTCATCCTTGGCCTTCAAAAAATAGACCCAACACATTCATAAGTAATCATCAATAAAAGTGATGAAATATGATTACTTACCCAAACTATTTGTTTGGATAGGAGCACATACATTTGAATGAATAAGCTGAGGTGGATGATAGGCTCTCCATGCGTTGCCTTTTGAAAATCCCTTGCATGCTTTCCTTTTGCACATCCTTCACAAATCTCTTTATTTTCTTCAATTTTAGGCAACCCAAGAACCCGAGCTATTGATGTAAGAATCTTCAAGCTATTAAAATTCAAATGCCCATACCTAAGGTACCACAACAAACTTTTTTCTTCATAAGCCATATTGACAAGCTGATTACTATTCTCACCAAAATTTAAGGGGAACATCATATTCCTTTCCATAGGCACAACTATAACCACTCTATTTCCCTGATTCTTTTCATAAATCATGCATTTCTCATTGTCAAATACCACTCTAGATAATTATTTTCACATAGTTGCCCAACACTTCACAAGTTATGCTTCAACTTTGGAGTATAGAACATATCTTGAACACTTTTCATACCTTCCTTTGTCTTGAAATCCACATTTCCTTTCTCTACAACCTCTAGTGTGTTCTCATTACCAAGCATAATATTTAATTTAAAATCATCATCAAATTTAGTAAATAACTCTTTATTACTAGACACGTAGTTAGAACACCCCAAATCCAAATACCAAACATCATTAACATCATTTTCAGCTTTGCCAAAAGACAAAAATAAGTTACTTGATGAAGGCTCTTCATTTTGTTGATCATAATTGACATTATTATTGTTATTACCTAATTTGGCAAGTGTTTCCCTTCTAGGATTTGTATCAATAGATTAGTTTAATTTCCTAATCAAAGATTATAATTAAGCTTTCCCACTTTCTATTTGGTTCATTAAAGTTTCTTGCATTCAACGTGGAAGTCTCTTAAATGATGGAAGATGTTGGGTTTCTTTTATTGGTTAATTTCTTCATTAATTTGTTCATGAGGAGAAAGTGGAGCATTTTCTTGAGAGAGGTCATTCCTTCCCAGCAATTAAAAGAAAACTTATTTTAAAATCCTAATTAAACATAAATTTTAATAAAAGACACTTTGATAATAAAATATTATTAAAAACACAAAGTAAACTTAAATTTCAATACAAAAAAGAGGCATAGGCTATAAAATAACTTACTTCTTCCTCTGGTGCAAACTCTTCAACGTCGTGGAGGCATTTTTTATAAAATTTGATTAATCCAACATGAAAAAATAACATCAACAATGGCGTATAGGCTTTGCAAACTAAGAGAACAAGCTAAAATGCGTGTTTGAGAAATGGAAATGGCATTTTTTTTCTATTTGATATTTTAAGGTGTGCACGCTATAGCATGTATGTCTTATAGGGCAGGCACACTATGCATTTTGGGTGACCAAAAAATAATTTGGCACCTTTTTGGTCCTCCATCTTTGTGCATATACCCCTCTATAATACTTGTCTCAAATACAACAAATGATCCTCTTTTGACTTACTACAAATTAAAATATCATCCAAATATACAATCACAAACTTACCCAAGTATTTCTTCAATACCTAATTCATCAACCTCATGAAAGTACTCAGTGCATTGGTCAGTCCAAAAGGTATCACCAACCATTCATATAATCCCTAATTTTTCTTGAATGCAGTCTTCCATTCATCACCTTCTTTGCTTATGATATGATGATATTCACTCTTCAAGTCTATCTTTTAAAACTATCTAACTCCACTCAAACAATCCATTATGTCATCCATCATAGGTAGAGGAAACTTGTACTTCACTGTGATTCAATTAATTTCTATAGAATCAGTACACATTCTTCACTCTCCATTCTTCCTAGGTGCTAATAATGCAGGTACTAGACATAAGGACTCAAACTCTCTCTAATCAAACCCTTTCTTAACAAATTTTTCACTTTTTTATTTATCTTCTCATTCTTTGTAGGTGTCATCCAATGTGCTACTTTGTTTGAAAAATTATCTCCTAGAATCAAATGCATGCAATGAATGATACTCCTCTAGGTGACAATCCATCAAGGACATTATATGAGATTATGTCTTCGTACTCCATCAAAAACATCTGAACTTCCTCAAGTTGTCCTTCTTCTAATCCTGTATCAGACTTCTTCAGGATCAAAGCATAGCACACACTTTCATTCTTGAAACCATCGAGGAATTTCCTTCCTTCAACCAAACAAATTCTAATACTAGTACAAATCTCACTCTTAGTGTCTTTTCTAAAGGCAAAAATACGTGATTCATTCCATTACCAAAAATATTATATATATTCTTCCTACCCTCATGAAATGCTTGTCTATCATACTACCATGGTCTACCCAACAAGATATGACACACATCCATAGGCATAATATCACATAGAACTTCATCACAATAAGATCTTATCTTAAATGTCACCAAACATTGTTCACTTACCAATACTTTATGATAATCTTGAAATCATTCTATTTGATAGGGTTTAAGATGCTTCAATCTCCACAACTTTAACTTGTTCACCAACTCCTCCATAGCTAGGTTATTTGAATTACCACTATCAATGATCACCTTGCAACATTTTCCATCGATTTTTCATCTTGTCTTGAAAACAATATTCCTCTACAAGGGTTCTTGATCTATCTCATTCTGACACAGGTCTCTCCTTATCATCAATGCTTCTCCATCTTCATATCGATTCAAAGATTCACCAGGTTCTACTTCAAAAAAAGTATTTCTTCCACTTTTTTCTATCCTCCTATTTGAATTTCCTTGAGTACATTCAAAGGCTCTGTGATCTCCACCACACTTGAAATAGGTACCTCTAAACATTGTTTTATCATCTATCTTATAGCCATTTTTTCTACCATTCCTATGAAAGTTTCTATCATCCCTTCAATTTGAACTTTCTTCCTTTCTTACACCCTTTTCTTTGTTCAAATTTGCATAAGATCTTCCTCCTCCAAAGGATCCGCTTCATTGAAACCTTCCACCTCTTCCTCTTTTCCTTTCTTCATGCCTTTTTCTTAACTTTTCCTTAGCCTTTAGGGCATATTGGAAAGCCTCTTCCACATTCTGCAACTTGACCAAAATGATCTCATCTTGTATAGATACTCTCAATCCATTGAGATACCTTGCAACCCTTTCAACATCATCCTCGTTATGACTAGATTTGATGTCCAACTTGTAGAACTTCTTGATGTACTCCTTCACACTAGCTTACTTCTGCTTTAGGTTCTACAACTTTCTAAACAAATTCATTTGGTCATCAGTAGGTAATAACTTTACCTTCGACTCATTCACCATCATATCCCATGATTTGATCTTTTCCTTCTCTATCAGTCTACAAATATTACCACCAGAATGACGCATGTCCTCTCAACTTTGTGCAAGGTTATTTTTGTTAGGAATGGGAACACTGAGAGGGGGGGGGGGGGGGGGAATTAGTGTTCACTATATTTAATCCTTTTATCTTACTCTTAAAACTTAACTTGATTGCTTAAGTACTGAAATAAACTTTAATGTAAATGAGATAAACAATCACAACACATAACACCAATATGGTTACAGGGAAACCCAAATAGTTAAAAACCCTAGTGGCAATTGACACCCACTAAGAACTGCACTAGTGTCTTGTGATCCTTGTTAGAAGATCTTCAACCCTATTAGGAGTTGTCTTTACAATGCTTTTAGTATAGTGACCTTGTCAAGGGTTAGACCCTATTAGGATTCTTTTACAATAACCCTATTAGGGGTGTAGACACACTATCCTAGAGCTCACTGCTCAAGTGGTAAAGGCTACAACCTTCTGATCTTAGATACACACTATATCTGCTAGATAACTGGCACTATGATACTACTTGTTTGATCAGTTCTTTTGATACACTAATGCTTTGACCTCTTGCAAAGCTCTAATACATTCTTACTTCTCTTTTCATACCTCTTCTCTACTTGTCTTTACTCTATTTTAACTTACATGCCTTATTACAAAGGCACATCTAATATTTATATGCGCTTATCAAAACAATTAACTAGGTTGGCCTATAACCGATTACATAAAACACTTCCAAGTGAATTGGCTCAAGCGTGTTTACAAAAAAATATAATTACATATCTACAACTTAAGTACAATAGGTGCATAGCCTTTACAAAACAATAATATCATCACTAATCAAATTACCAACAACCGGCTGCATACTCTGTTCTGTTCTGGCATTCACTGGTTGTACCTCTTCAATTGTATGTATCTTCGTCATACTTGCACATCTAATCATGTGCTCTTAGACTTAGAATACATACACTCTTACCAACTTATCTTCTAGGGAACATACCATAACTCGGTCATACACATGTACATTGATGCTCTGATCTACTAGTGCTCTTTTAACTATCCAGTCTTCTGTACTTAACCAAATTCTGATCTTCTGATAATGTTCGCTAACTCCAAAAAACTATATGAATTTGTTTCCATAGTGACAACATTATATCTAGTCATATACAACAGTATAGTCAACTTGCCAACAATCTCCCCCTTTTTCATTGATTGCAACAAATGAATATGGCTAAGTTACTAACTGTACCCTTATACAAACACTCTTTAACATAATCTAACTTATATCTCCCTTATATTGCTTACTATACATATTTTTTACATATATATAAGACTCCATATTCTATACAATACTCCCCATTTTAAATTAATGACAAAGGTGCTCCAAAAATGTAACTACAAGTACTTATAATGAAAGTAGATCCGGATATGCAATCTACAAGTTCTACATCTCTTGTTTCCAAAATGCATCAGTGCATTAACAATCTGTAGATGGGTGCATAAGGCATATTGTAGCTTCTCCATATTCTCAAAGTCTGTACTCAGACCTTGATCATATGTCACCATAGTGAAATTGATCTCCTTGATGTTCTAATTTAGTATATCTAGAGAGGGTGCAAAAGCATTCCTGAGCTGTGTTTGTCTTGCCCTTATCTTAGACATCTATTTCTCAGCTTTTTCTATCTTGTCTATCTGCCCTTGGTATACATTGTTTCACATGTTCACATCAGTGGAGGGGTCTTCTACTAATTTCCTTACATTTTCTATCATGCCTCTTGGATTTTCTTGTAATGATCACCAGTCAACTTATCTTGGTTCATACAATTTGTAATGATCTTCCTTCCCTTTGCAAAAAACTCCTTCAAAGATGCTTGACCAACCTTTAATGAGCTTAGGTCAAGTGCAAAGTAACTATCCAGTTCACTCAATCTCTTTTTCATGTATTTCTCTTCTGCTACTTGAGATGCAGATTCTTCCAAGCTAGATAAGTTAGTCTTGAAGGCTGTAAGGATGGTGCTAACATCATCAACTATGTGGGATTAGACACTTTCTTGTCTGAAGGTAATAGGTTGTTCAAAATGTTGACTGATTCAACAAATAAAGGGTTCCTCATTAACTGCTTCTCCTTTGCTTTCTCCATGGCTAAGACACTGATCTTGATTAGGTCTTCTTCTCCCCAAGAGTCCAAACTAGTGGTGTCAGGTGTCAAACTTGACAAAAATGATGTTGAGGGTAATGGAGTGATAGGAGTGCTATCCATCACTTATTGCTTTACTTTGATTGGCATCTCAATAGATGGCTCATCTGTTGGTTCACTTCCTTTTATCTTTTCTTCTCCTTTCTCCTCTTCTACCTTTTCTTCTTCTTTTTCTGTCTCTTTTTCTTCTTCTTTCCTAGTTAGATCTTCTATTAGTACTTCTTCTTGTAACTTGGGTGAATTGTCACCGCATAGACTTTTAGCTTCTTGTGTGCTCACAAAAGCTTCCTCAAACTTATCCAGGTCTCTATCTGTAGCTGCCATGGCTATCTCTACATTATCAATGATGATAGTGTTATCTTTTAGCATCTCTATCATGGGCATAGACTTTACTACCTCTGTATGTGTTGCAACTATAGGCACTCAGTCCTGAGGACCTGTCACTGATAAATTTGTTTTCTCTGGTGCCTTTCCTTCCTTGGAGGGCACTTGTACTATGGGCACAGTGGGTGGATACATGTTCCTATTTAGAAAAAATTTCTCAAAGGCTTTCTCTATTTCCTTAGCTACTAACTCATAATTTTTGTCCATTATATGCAGTGTTCTTGTTTTAGTTCAGAGGTGCAACTTCACCAAATCTACCAACAAGGTTTTCTCTTCTACAGAACATACTGGGAGGCTTTCTGTTGGAAATTTTTCTAAGTTAGATACTTAGATGTTTTCATTATGGAAACATATGATCTACATGAAGATCATACAGGACAGAGAGAAAGTATGACAGAGCGCAAAGCAAAATTGTCTAAGTATGAGACAATGTTTTTGCCTGTGTACCCAGAGATAGTTTTGATTAGAAATGTTGATTGGAGTAAGTTTAGTGCTTGCGCACTTGAAAATACATTCTATGGTGACTATAGAAGACTCACCTAAGAGTGAAAGTCAGTACGACATGTACGGAAGAAGTTATGACAATTTTACTGAAGACAGTGTCTAGCCGACAGGACAGAATATGAAGACAAAATTGGTAAAGAGTTAAGGGATTATTTTATTTATCAAAATAATGTCTTAATAATATAAAGGGAAAAAATCCTAGATGTTAACCCTTGAGTAAAGATATATTTTGTATAATGACAAGCTGACTGTAAGAGTTATTAGTCTTAATAACTTGTATAAAAATGTAATGATGTAATGTATGAAAGATACATGATATGACATGAAAGTAATAGCGATAGTGAAAAAGAAAGTGAAGATATATTGTTGTGAAGTTGTAAGTAGTATAAGGTTATGTACCTTGATAAATTTTTGTAATCAGTAACTATTCTACATTACTTGTTTGGGCAGTGGGCTCATCTAGTAATCATATTTTGTACTACCAACTCTTAGTAGGGTTGAGGCTTCTAACCAGGCCTAAAGTCCCTTAATCAAGAATGAGACACTATATTCATGTAATAGGCTCCTAATAGGGTCAACATCCTTAACATGATACTTTTGATTAGTGGATGTTTGTGGGTACCATACCCACCAGGGTTTTCCCTTGGCCAGGGTTTCCTCGAGAACAAATAATGTGTTTTGAGTTCATTTGTTTTATTTCTATGCATGTTCTTTAGTTTACTATGTTATACATGCATTAAAATAATCTGTTATATCCATAATTGGGAAAATGTAAAATTTTGTAGAATATTGATTCACCCCCCCTCTCAGTATTCCCTATTTCTAACAATTGGTATCAGAGCTTAGTTACTCAGAAAAGAATCATTCAAGGAAAGCCTAGCAGCTTGAGTAAGATCTCTATGGATATGGATCAGCTATAGAATAATCTTGAAGAAGCTCTTGAACAGATTGATATGCTTACTGAAGAAAGAGATACTCTAAAAGGAAAATATGATGATGTAAAGAACCTCATTGAGAAACTGAAAAACAAGTTGGAAGATCTGAAATCAGAAAAGGAATCTGCAATTCAGATTGAAGATTGTGATGACAACCTAGAAAAAGAGAATGAGATCCTTAAACATGAATTGAAGATAGAAAATCTAAAGTTAAGTCTGAAAGATGGAAATGGCAAAAATGAAGCAATTTTGAAATCATAAAATGAGAACTTGAAGCTTGATAATGAAGGGCTAAAATCTAAACTTAGTAAAGTGACATCTGAACTTGAGAAAATCAATTTGCAGTATGTTGAACTTGAGAAATACAATACAATTGTGAAAGGTGAACTGACTCAATCTAAGCAGCAACTTGAAAGACTATATTCAACTAGTGAGAAGATTGATGAACAAATGTCTTATCATAAACTATTCTATGATAAAACCGGTCTTGGATTCAACTCATCTAAAACAAGTGAAGAAAGCAAGAAACCAGACCTAAAAATATCTGAAAGTATAGATGGAAAGAAGTTTGATGAAGTTGACAAATCTGAAGATGCACCTAAAGAAGAGGAACCACCTAAGCAAGAGGAGTCATCTAAAGGTACACAAAGAGAAGTTAAAGGTAGATACTTTGTTTGTAACACTTTTGGTCACATGAAGAAAGATTGCAAAAATAAAAGATGATGTAGAGACCCCTGTAAAGAATAAAACTTGGAAACCAAAGATAGAAAAAGTAAATAAACAAATTATACAAGATGGAGATTTTTCAAAGATGAACAAGTACTATGATCTCTACAACTACTTAGAGAGATTGAACCTTGAAAATGTAGTTCTGAGACATATGATATTGACTAACAAGAAATTTGATACAATTCAAGGCAAGATACCCGATGACTTGTATGAAAAGCTAGTAAACAGGAACAAAAGAGCAATAGAGGAAGACAACAAAATTAGAGAAAATCTTGTTAGGAAGCTATGTGTTGTTAAGGATGAAGAACACTTCAAGAAGATTATGAAAGATCTGAACACCCATCTAAGAACAAAGAAAAGATCAATTCAGATTATGGGAGGTAACTATGAGGAAATCAATAAGGAAATAGAACAAGCAATAGTTAAAGTAATGACAGAAAGTGTTGGAAAACAATCAGATGTAGCAAAACCAACATAGCAAGTAAAGGAATCAAAACAACTGAAAATTCCCTCTCCACCAGCTATTAACATTGAAGATGAAACAATGAATGTGGAAGGAACCAAGATCACTTTAGATAGTGATGATAATCTTTTTAAGAAACTTGAGAACATTGTTGACAATTTAGCTTTTGAAGAGCAGGACAGTGCTAGAGGAGAAGAAAAGAAAAACACAAGAATTGAAGAGTCTAAGGAGACAAAGAAGCAAGTATCAGCTCCCACTCAAGAAGAAATCAGTTTTACACTTGAGACTGGTAAGAAAAATCAAATTGGATCTATATTTGAAAGATTGAGAAAAGAAGTAGATGATGATGATTAGATGGAATTGATCACATCTATGAATAAAATTATTGGGAAGAATAAGAAAGTAAAAAGCCTTGGAGGATCCCTAAAGGAGTTAACTAAGAAGTTACAAAGCATTGTAACCACACAAATTTTAGAGGCCAGCCCACTTGAAAGAGAAAAGAAAGTAATAAATACATTTGATGACGAGTTTACCAACTTATCTAATGTAGCTAAGGTGAAGGCACAAGCAGCCTATGAGGCCAAACTACTTCTGGACATTAGTCAAAACATCAGGAATGATATCAATAGTCTTGATATCTATATAAAAGACTTGAGAAGGAACTTGGATAAAGGTAAAACTTTGTACATTCAGTGTACAAAATCTGAGAACCTTATAGCAGAAGAAATGTAGAAGATTAAGATCAAAGAAGTAGAAATTCAAACAGAGGTAAATCTTCTTTCAAGCCCCAATGTGAAGATACTTGATATTGAGAAGAAAATCTACAAGATTTATGATGAGCTAAGGATTTTACAAGATGACAAGGACATGAAGCTGAAAAGATTCACTCTTCTAAGAGAGCATATTTCTATCAAATTGAGCATTGTTGAAGGACAACTGGAAGAATTTCTTTCATCAAAGACATCTTTTCAAAAGTTTAGTTTTGCAAATATCCAAGCCTGTGAAATTGCATCTTATGGATTATGCGCACTACTCAGTGTTGCAGATTCCATTAAGAAGGCATGGGAGAAAGAGATAGAGACCATGAAGATTAACTTTTTAGATTGTGTTGCAAGCCTATCGGCTTTGCAGTATTGAATTAAGGTATAACATTTTTGTCTGAACACAGTTTTGACACCCTCCTTACCTTTTTATGTCATTGTTGTCAAAGGGGTAGAGATATATAGCATAAAATTGATAAATATGATAAGGATGTATACTCTTAGGGGAAGTACAG
This sequence comes from Chamaecyparis obtusa, assembly GCA_027943335.1. NCBI lineage: Eukaryota > Viridiplantae > Streptophyta > Pinopsida > Cupressales > Cupressaceae > Chamaecyparis > Chamaecyparis obtusa. The sequence goes on from BSBK01007397.1 coordinate 2,118,297, forward strand.
TATATTTATAAGATTTATGGAGTTATAAGGATAGTTTATACATATATTTTGTTATGGCCACAATTTTGAGATTTTGAAGACTAAAACTTAGCCAATTTTCTCATATGTTGCCACCAATGACAAAGGGGGAGATTGTTGGAAATTTGGCTGAGTTAGATACTTAGATGTTGTCATTATGGAAACATATGATCTACATGAAGATCACATAGGACATAGAGCAAGTATGACAGAGCGCAAAGCAAAATTGTCTAAGTATGAGATAGTGTTTTTGCCAGTGTACCCAAAGATAGTTTTGATTAGCGATGTTGATTGGAGTAAGTTCAGTGCTTGCGCACTTGAACATAGATACTATGGTGACTATAGAAGACTCACCTGAGAGTGCAAGTCAGTACGGCACGTACGGAAGAAGTTATGACAATGTCTAGCCAGCATGACAAAATATGAAGACAAAATTGGTAAAGAGTTAAGCGATTATTTTGTTTATCAAAATAATGTCTTAATAATATAAAGGGATGACATCCTAGATGTTAACCCTTGAGTAAAGATATATTTTGTATAATGACTAGATGATTGTAAGAGTTATTAGTCTTAATAAATTGTATAAAAATGTAATGATGTAATGTATGAAAGATACATGATATGACATGAAAGTAATAGCGATAGTGAAAAAGAAAGTGAAGAAATATTGTTGTGAAGTTGTAAGCAGTATAAGGTTATGTACCTTGATACATTTTTTTAATTAGTAACTATTGTACATTACTTGTTTGGGCAGTGGGCTCATCTAGTAATCATATTTTGTACTACTAACTCTTAGCAGGGTTGAGGCTTCTAACCAGGCCTAAAGTCCCTTAATCAAGACTGAGACACTATATGCATGTAATAGGATCCTAACAGGGTCAACATCCATAACATGATACTTTTGATTAGTGGATCTTTGTGGGTACCATCCCCACCAGGGTTTTCCCTTGGCCAGGGTTTCCTCAAGAACAAATAATGTGTTATGAGTTCATTTGTTTTATTGCTATGCATCCTCTTTAGTTTAGTATGTTATGCATGAATTAAGATAATCTGTTATATCCATAATTGGGCAAAAGTAAAAGTTTGTAGAATACTGATTCTGCCCCCCTCTCATTATTCCCTATTTCTAACACTTTCATCTAGAATCTTCTCTCTTATTCTTAGATCCTCCTCAATTTCTTGCTTCTTCAAAGATTCCAAGATATTCCAAACACTATCTGAAATCACTATCTTCAGTTCTAGGACTGTCTTTTTGAACTTTAGCATATGTTTGATAATTATTCCATGAATTTTTTATTTGTCTATTTCACTATATTTGTCATAGAATTTTCCTATCTGATCAATTCTACCTTCATCAACAATCCTTGTACTCAACACTTTAGGACCAGGTCTAAAACCTACCTTTGGAGGTTCTTGAGTATTCTTCTTACTTATTGTTGCCCACGAGGATGGGTGACTAGTGTCGGTTTCCTTCTTCCTCTTTGTCATTTCCTTATACTTAGGAGGTGATGTTAAATCAATTATTTCCTTGGGCACAGGAGGGATAACATTTGTTTTACCCTGCTTCTCCTTTTGATCATCGGTCTTCTCAATCTTGACCTTCTTTAACTTAGGATCATCTTCCTTGGCTTCTATTGTAGATGCGCTCTCAATCTCCAAAGAAATATTTGCTTCTATTTCTTTGTCAAGATCTACCTGAGTTACTCCATGAATTCTGAGTATCTCAAAAGTAATCTTTGATGCTTTCCTTTTTGTTGCTCCACTGTTAAGAACTACATCAACTTCTCTTGTCTTCTCTTCATAAGTTCCCCATCTAGGTTCATTAGGGTCCTTAGGCACTGATAGTAGTACTTGTGCATAGGCTTCCAAGATTGGTTCATCAAATTCATACCCAAGTGGATGGATCCACTTTGTTCTTGGCTCAACTGCTTCCATACAAGTTATATCAATTTCTACCATGAAGCAAATACTATCTTTGTATTTCTGTACAATACTCTATAGTATTTTGTACCTCATCTGCATTCTAATCCTGACTGTCTTTAATTCCAACTCCATATAGTCCTTCAATGTACTCTCAGTGGATGCCTTGAGAGATATCTATGCCATTGTTGGTAAAATCTTGTCTAAATACAAATCTGAGACCTTTCCAAGTATGTGGAAGTACATGTAGATAATCAAAGATCCAAACCTGAATATTTTGGTCTTGTCATACTTTATGGCTCAAATGTTGTCTATCAATTTTGTGCGCAAGATTTCTCACACATTGAACTCACCATTATCTCTAACAAGTCTTATTGCTGCAAAAATAGTGGCCGCAGATACACTATTCACCCTGCTGGTGTGCTAAAACCTATAACCTAATATCATAGACATCAATTTGATGTCTTTCTAATCTATAGGCTCAATTGTCATTCCGCAACTATCACTTCTTGACTTACATGCTACTTCAATTAGTTTTCTTACATCCTTACTCACTGGAAGAACGACACCTATCCTTGAGAGGCCTGCCATTTCATGAATGAGGTCTCATGTAATTCTTAATGGCACTTCACCTATCCAAAATAGGTCATCATGAATCCTACTAAGCAATATCTTGATCCATTTAGACTCATAAAACTCACATGCCGTAGCATATTCAACTATGGGATGGTTCTCCTATTATGAAAACTCATCTAGGAAGGTTTTGTTTGGCTTTAACATAGTTTCAATGTGTGCTCTTATCCTGTCAAGTCCTACTGGTTCTTTCTTACAGTAAATGTATGCATGGATGTCTTCAATGTGCATGACACCCATAGGGGTTCTGGATAATGCACCTTCTAAGTCATCTAGGGTAGACTTAAAGGGATGCCTCTTGAAAACATATCTTTTTCTCTCCGCAATATCAAACATAATAGGTGTAGCCATAACTTACTTGTTTATCACTTCAAATAGGTTTCCAAGAACTTCTGAATCATCGCAACGGAATAGGGCTTCACAACTGATCAATCACACTCTTTCACTGGTGAATCAAACTTCAATACTTCAAAAATAACTGCTAGGGCTTCTGTGATCTCCAATCACTCTAACTCAAATGCAATGAGTGATCTACAAGTCTTTGTGTACTTTAAAGTAAAAATTTTGCCATTAATGCTTGCTGCGTAAATAGGATTTTAATTGAGATTTTCCAACTTCCATCCTGCAATCAATCAAGAAGTGCGCTCTTGCACATAGCATCATATTGTCTCCAAGATGTTAAATCCAAAGATGCATACTCTGAGGGTGAGTATACCGTCCACGCAGGGGTCTAGAGCTAAATTAGCTCCCCCTATGACCCTGAGGGTCATTCATGCAGATGTAGAGGGTGTGTCCACTACGGATGCATCCAATACATACTCATCAACCTTGTCCTTCTTTGTCTCTATCCAAATTAAGCTTTTATCTTCTGAAGCTTTCACAAACTTGACTTCTCCTTCAATATCGAATACTGATTCTTCTAGCTTTTTAAGGCTTTCCTGACTTTGCGTTCTTGATCTACAAAATTTTGAGATGTGTCCATCTTTGTTACAAAAGTGACAAATAACTGGAGGCCTTAAATTCTTTGGCGCATTGATATGGGTTACCATTTTTGCACTGTCTAGCTGAGTGACCATTATAATTACATATCTAACATGTAATGTTCTGAGAACCTCTTGTATTTGATTGATTCTTGTTCTTCTGACTTGTTCTACAATTCATATCTCTATGACCAAATTTATTGCATGACAATAGCCATTGAAAGGTCTTACCTCTTTACAGCCTCTTGCAATATGTCCATGCTTGTTACAAGCATAACAAGTTCGGTCTATAGGCTTGCGCTCATTGTTTGATGGTAGAACATTGTCTTTAGTTTGATTTCTAGTCTCCTTAGTATCTGTAGTGTATTTTGGTTCTTTCATCGTTGCTTGCATGTTATCAATCTGATTTTGTGCTTCATTGTATCCAATACAGCTTGTATCTCCCTTAAGCTTTCGTGCATATAGCTGTGACTCTATCAAATCAGAACTGGTGTGTAATTTGTCAATGTGATTATTTGCCTCTTTCAATTTGGATTGCAACTTTTCTTTGTTGTTCCTTAGCTCCAATATTTCCATGTTTTCTTGCCTCAATTTTTCATTCAGTTGAAGGTTCTCTTTGATCTGTTCTTCATAGACATCTTAATTTTTAGTTAGCTTATCATCCAACTCTTCAATCTGATCTTTTAGAGATGTGTTCTCTTCATTTAGATTTTTGACTATTATCCCTAGATCACTGTTAGAACAATCTTTCAAATCTTTCCTTAGTTTCTTGATGAATACTTGTGCGCTACTGACTTTCAATTTTAGTTCTTCAACTTCTTTCTCAGATTTGTCAAGGTCTTCAAGAGCTACCATAAGATTCTTCTTTAGATGTTTTCCTTCTTCTGAACCATTGATCTCCTCAAGTGGTTAAACTTATCTTCTGAGGACTAGAGCTCTGATACCAATTGTTAGGAATGAGAACACTAAGAGGGGGGGTGAATTAGTGTTCACTATATTTAATCTTTTTATCTTACTCTTGAAACTTAACTTGATTGCTTAAGTACTGAAATAAACTTTAATGTAAACAGGATAAACAATAACAACACATAACACCAATATGGTTATGGGGAAACCCAAATAGGTAAAACCCCGGTGGGAATTGACACCCACTAAGAGCTATACTAGTGTCTTGTGATCCTTGGTAGAAGATCTTCAACCCTGTTAGGAGTTGTCTTTACAATGCTTTTAGTACAGTGACCTTGTCAAGGGTAGAACCCTATTAGGAGCCTTTTACAATAACCCTGTTAGGGATAGGGACACACTATCCTAGAGCTCACTTCTCAAGTGGTGAAGGCTACAACCTTTTGATCTCAGATACACACTATATCTGCTGGATGAACTGGCACTGGGACACTGCTTGTCTGATCAGTTCCTTTGATGCGCTAATGCTTTGATCTCTTGAAAAGCTCTAATAGATTCTTTCTACTCTTTGCATACATCTGCTATGCTTATCGTTACTCTATTTTAACTTACATACCTTATTACAAAGGTGCATCTAATATTTATATGTGCTTATCAAAACAATTAACTAGGTCGGCCTATAATCGATTACATACAATGCTTCCAAGTGAGTTGGCTCAGGCATGTTTACAAACAAACATAATTACATGTCTACAACTTAATTACAATAGGTCCATAGCCTTTACAAAATAATAATATCATCACTAATCAAATTACCAAGAGTTAGCTGCATACTCTGTTCTATTTTGGCATTCATTGGTTGTACCTCTTCAACTATTTGTATCTTCGTCATAGTTGCACATCTGATCATGCACTCTTAGACTTAGCATAAATACACTCTTACCAACTTATCTCTAGGGCACATACCATAACTCAGTCATACACATGTGCGCTGATGCTCTGATCTACTGGTGCTTTGTTAACTGTCCAATCTTCTATAATTAACCAAATTATGATCTTCTGATAATGTGTGCTGACTCCAAAACACTATATGACTTTGTTGCCATAATGACAACACTATATCTAGTCATATACAATAGTATAGTCAACTTGTGAATAATTTTACCTTCTTGTCTTTACTTGTACCTTCAACGTAAAAGTATTTCTCCATCTGTGTGATCCAATCAAGCAATTCATCTAAATCCTTGGAACTTACCATAACTGTTTTGTGGATTGTAATGTGGTCTTGCATTTACCCTAGTTAGGGCTCTTAGGAAATTTTCATCTCACCGATCGAGCTTTGGCTTCTCTTCTCCCTCTATTTATTCTTCTTTGTCATCACTCACATCTTCAATATTTTGACTTCTTCTCTGGGCCATTTTGATATCTTTTGATTGTGCTGTAATCTATCTTGACATATCCAAACACTACTAGATTTTCATCTCTCCTTACTTCACCTCTAGTGTTTCCTCTTTGAGCCATTTTGTGCAAGTCCTCTACAACTGCGGGTTAGATCCTTACCTTGCCACTAGACAAAAAGTTTTTCTAGGGCTTCACAATCTCAGAAAATAGAATTCAGCTATCACAAGAATGAAACTTAGCTATGATACCACTTGTTGCAATCACAATAAGAAGATCCTTAATGAGGATAGTCTAACCATGCAACAAGAATCACATAGAGAAAATAATAACCAAAATAACAACATGAGATAAAGAGCATGCAAGATTATATGTTTGCATTAACAATGATTCATGAAATCATAGATAATTGGTCATATATAATTCATTGTCATTTTTTATGCAAAGGCCCTGGGTGGTCATGACTCTAAAAGTTGTGTTGAAGTAGATTGTGTGGTATTTTATATAACATTTGTTAATAATATAGAAAGATAAGATTTGTGCCTTGTGTGCATTAATAGGCATAGTTGAAAATATGGCATGCAACTGAAATATAGTTATCCATAAATAATTGTGGAATGATCCTTGATATCTCACAAGTGATGCAAAATGTAAAAAGATATACAAGATTTTGAGTATGTCTTATGAGTCAAGTGCAACATGGTTTAAATTTTTAAAAACATTACGTATGAAGTAAGGAGCTACATATGATGGTGCGGTATGGTTCTCAATATAGCCTAGTGAGTGCATATTATAGGGAGTTATAAGTGTTGGTGTGACATGAATATTGATGCTATGTGCATGATGTATGGTGGTTCATGGAGTTGCATGAAAGGTTATCTATTATTTTCTAGATTACTAATATAGATGCAAAATATTGTATAGTAGCACATGAATCAATTGGGTTGGTGTTTATAGACATCATTTAGGAACTTACTAAGCATAAACCATGTTCTCTTGAGTTAACCCACTAAGATCAAAGACATTAAGCAAGTATGTAGTATTTCTAGAATGATGCTGAAAGAAAAAATTACCTAAGTATAGCATGCTCGATGATGTTTATTTTATGCTTTAATTAGAATATTATTTTGATTTTCCCATAATAATTTAAATGAATCAAGATATTCATCCTTAAATTAACTAACTTAGCTTGTAATTTGAAATAATTTGTACTTTTAATTAAACCATAATGTCTAAAAGGGAGGAAAATAACAACCAATTCAAAAGTGTTAGATTTAAATATGCATACATACTAATGACCTTCACCAAATATGCATTTGTAAATATAAATAAGGATGATGAATGCTAGAGCTTTAATACTAGTTTTGGTTTTAATCGTGAATAGTTTTTAATTGATGTTTTGCATCACAATTAGTTAAAACATAAATGTCAATTGAAAATTAAATATATTGTCAAAAACAAAAGAAATCATATCAATTTTCCATAGACTATGGACAACTAATGGTAGAGATTGTCGATCATGTTTACGCCCTTTAGATGCGTGAGAATTAAATAAGATTTGGATAAAATTATTCGAATTTCATGCTTAAAGTAAAAGGAAAGGAAAGACAGTTTTACATTCAATGACATTAGCCATCTATTTTTGGGTCTACTTATGGTTACAATAATATGTAAATACCATGTACTTGGACTTGCTAGACGCACCTAGCTAATAAGTGACTACCATGTACTTGGACTTGCAAAAGATGCATACATACCTTACCCCTTATGGGATTTGAACATGTGAGCGCTTTTTGAAGAATATAAGTTCACCACTACAAGAACAATTAAGTATGACAACACATGTACTAATCAATACATAGAAGCTAACCTAATTAAATGAAATCTAAGGTCTATAAGGAGACGAGTTTTTTTGTGAGTTTGGAAAGCTGGAGTCTCATACTTTGGTGAGGGATTTTTATGTGAGTTTGGAAAGCTTATCAAATCTTCCGAGCTTGAAATATCTGTCTCTTTATAGCGTGAACATCTCTGGAAGCAAAAAGTGGGGTGAAGCTGTTCGTAGTCTATCCAATCTTCAACAACTCAGCATGTCTGAGTGTGGGCTTGGAGGATCGATTCCGAATTCCCTGCTCAACCTCACCTCTCTCCTCCATCTCGACCTTTCAGCCAATTCTTTGTCAGCGAAGATACCAGCTTGGTTTGAAAATGTGACTGCCCACTTGCTCTCACTTGATCTCTCTTGGAATGACAATCTTGGAGGAGACCTTTCTTTCATTGCACAACAAAAGTCTTCTTTGTCACTAACCAGACTTGATCTCTCAGTGACAGCCATGGAGGGGCAAATTCCATCTGCTATAGGCAATATGTCATCCTTGGAGCATCTTCGTCTGTCAGACACCAGAATTAAAGGTGAGATTCCAACATCTATAGGCAATTTGCTGTCCTTACAAAGTCTTGATCTGTCAGGTACCAGAATTGGAGGCGAGATTCCCTCTGCCATAGGAAATGCATCGTCTTTGCAAAGTCTTTCTCTGTCGAATACCAGATTTGAAGGTGAGATTCCCTCTGCCATAGGAAACGCATCGTCCTTGCAAAGTCTTTCTCTGTCGAATACCAGAATTCAAGGTGAGATTCCAGCTGCTATTGGAAATATGTCGTCCTTGGAGTATCTTCATGTGTCTAATACCTGTATTGAAGGTGAGATTCCTCTCTCCATCGTCAATCTCTCTAAACTTGTTAAGTTGGAGCTGTCCTACAACAAGTTAACTGGAGCAATCCCACTTTCATTGGACTCACTTTCTTCCCTTGAAAGTCTTAACCTTAACGCCAACCAGTTGAATGGTACAATTCCATCTAGTATTTCAGGTCTTGTTAACTTAAGAAGCCTTTGGCTCGACTCCAACAGTTTAAGCGGCTCTCTTTCCCTTTCTGTATTCGATAATCTCACTGGGCTTGAAGAGTTGTATCTGTCTTACAATCACTTAACTGTGAACATTGATTCAACATGGATTCCACAGTTTAAGCTTTCCGCTTTGGGATTAGGCTCTTGCAAACTAGATAGAATTCCATCATTTCTTGTGACCCAATATGACTTGGAGTATCTGGACCTATCCACTAATAGTATCCCAACAGATATTCCATCATGGATATGGGACTTATCCAATCTTTATTATTTGAACCTTAGTTGTAATCAATTAACAGGGTCATTGCCATCTAGACCTACATCCGCGAATTTTGAATTTCTAGATTTGCACAATAACAGCTTAGAAGGTGCTCTTCCTCTACTTCCTTGTTCTTATTTGTTGGACCTGTCGATGAATCAGTTTAATGGTTCTATTCCTACTGGTATTGGTGCATATCTTCAAGATACAGTGTTCTTATCCTTGTCGAGGAATAATCTCAGTGGAGCGATTCCAGAATCTATTTGCACTTCATATTTGCAGATTGTTGACCTTTCAAAAAATATGCTAAGCAGTATGATTCCTCATTTAACCAGGAATTGTTCTTCTCTCAGTGTTCTAGATTTGGCAGAAAATCGTATAAAAGGTAAAATGCCAGCAAAATGGGGAAACCTGAAAGATATTCATACATTGAAACTCAATGGTAATCATTTGACAGGAGTTATTCCATCGTCCATTTCAAAATGCCAATCTCTGCAAGTGTTGGATTTGGGAAATAATGATTTGGAAGGCACTGGATTGGAAATCTACAACTGCATGTGTTGGTGTTAAGGTCTAATCATTTTCATGGCAATGTCCCACACCAGGTAATTGGGCTTCCAAATCTTCAAATTCTGGATCTTTCTGGCAACCACCTGTCAGGACCTATTCCAAGCAACCTTACAAACTTGCTTGCAATGGTCAATGCATCACAGAGTAATCCAAACCATCTTGAAGAAGAAGTTCCAAATGGTGTTGGTACGTATACAAATCAGATTACAATTTCCTGGAAAGGTTGGGATGTTGAGTTTGTGAAAGTTCTTTTCATTCTTAAATGCATTGATTTTTCAAACAACAACTTATCAGGGAGCATTCCTCCGAAAATGGGATCCCTTAAAGGCTTGATAGCACTTAACCTTTCAACGAATCATCTCAGTGGTCGAATCCCCAAAACGTTGGGACGGATGGAGCAGCTAGAGTCTCTGGACATCTCGCTAAACAGGCTGAATGGCGACATTCCATTAGAACTTCAGTTGCTGAGTTATTTGCAGTTTTTGAATCTATCTTTCAACATGCTCGATGGGAAAGTTTCTAACCTTTGGGGAGTTGTCCTACTTAGGCAATCCAAAGTTAAGTGGGATTCCATTCACCAATACAACAGTCTGCAACAACTCTTCTGGCTATGACAACTGCACAAGGGTTGAGACAAGTGGTGAAACAGAGAGTTCAGATGCTGAAATGATAGGATGAGCAGTTGGACTTGGGTTGAGTTATGGTTTGGGATTCTCTATTGTGACTGGAATATTGATATTCGATAAGAGGGTGAGAAAGAGAGCCTTCAATTTGTATGATGTTGTAATTTTAGCTCTTGATAGGTGTATAAGTGAGTGAAGAGAATAGATGAAAGTAGATAGCATTGTAAACAGTGTTTTGCTAGCATATGGACTACATTTTGTATTAGTATATGTCCACTACGAAATTTACAAGCATAAGGTGAATAAAAAATTGTTGGGGGGTTTTTCATGATGTAAATATTTGGAATTCTAAATATTTTCTTGATTTAATCTATTTTAGTAAGAATTTTTTTTTTTTTTGGCTTTTGTTTTCAATGGTGAGAGAGAGGTGATTTTAAGTTCTTTACGTGCAATAAATATAGTGTGTAAAATGTATAAGTACAAAATTGTATTTTGTAATTAAAAAAAAATTCATTATTTATTGTGAATGTGTAATTATAACATTTTATTTTAGGTTTTTAGTATATTATTGGATTTTAATCATAAGATTTATTTATTATTTGTTATTATAGATCATTTGAATTGTCATAAATAGTAATCAATACATAGTTCAATCTAATTTATTTATTTTAAAATTTAAGTCTCTTATTTTGTGACTAAAATTTTTACAATAAAAAAATTATTATGATATAATGATCCAACCTATTGAATTGTTAATGAAACTTTTACTTATCCTCAAATTTATGATATTTAGGAAAAAGAATTGTCCACTACACAAATTTATTTTCAATAATGACAAATAAAACACCACAAATGCTATATTTTTTACATTAAATTTTCTTAAATTTGTATATAATATTCAAGAAATTATTTCTTAAAATATACTCTTATTTTAATGTATTCAAAGTCTATTTGATTTAATATTATCGATATACATATCTTTTTATATTACTTATAATATCTAAGTAATATAAAATATTTAACTTATCCTTTCAACAATTAACTCTTTGATTCTTACAAATATAATTACTAATATTAAATTCATATACTAAACCAATAAAAATATCACAATACGTTGAAATATATTAATGACTTAAGTTAAAATGTATAGAGAATAGTCTTTTCAAATACTATGAAAAATGTTGCAAGCTCATTTAACATGTACATAGTCAATATTCTCTTCGAAGGTATACCATGTAAAAAATCACATTATTTACGTGTTAACCTTTTTTCTCTAAATCTTACTTTGACTAATTTTGTATTCAAAGGAATATCAACCTAAAAAACTTTGATAATGAAGCATCTTCTAGAAATTCAAATCTTAAATGATACAAAATAATGACCATAGAGGTAAATTGAAAGCTTAAATTACAAACTCTTCTCTTATTTAAGTTTTCTACCTAATATTTGTCAACCCTATCCTTGTCCATCACCTACAACTAAGAACTCATCTCTTCTC
>BSBK01007397.1:2135000-2282500 GCA_027943335.1 Chamaecyparis obtusa
AACCAAAAATGGAAAACACAAACATAAATATCATATCCTTTGTCACTTACAGTTAAGTTTTCATGGTGACAGGAACTGTTAGCAACTCAAATTCCTCTACAACTTGTGTTGAGAGCCTCTAGAAGTGCAAACTGATTCGAACAAGGTGTAAACCTATAAAATCTCACCTTCTCACGTATTTATATTAAACAAAATTTGGCAAATTGCTCGCCATTCTACAATTGGGATATAGAAATTTGGCAAATTTGGGTGGGATAGGGGCAGTGCAGTTCTAATTTTAAAGGCAAATATGGGGTTGTAATTATCGTTCAAGTGTAGTGGGGGCGAATTTGGGCCCGACCCTCAAATTTGGGTTTGAACAAAAATTTAATGTGGTTGGCGATATGGCACCTTGAATTTAAAAAAATCATCTGTTGATATTGATTATTGCATGTGTGTCCATCGGTGGTTTCTTGCATTCAACCAAGAATTCAGGGCGAATTGACGACTAGAAAACATTCAAACCATGTAGGAGCTAGTGGTGAAAAAATGCTTCGTAGTAACCATTTTAACCAAAAGGTGGTGAATTTATCAAAAAATCCATGTCATAAAACTACTGTAACTGATTTAATTTTAAGAAATCATGAAATATTTTATTTGTAGAGAATATATTTTTTGTATTGAAGAAGATTTGAACTCAACACCTTTTAGATGCCTACAACATGACTTTGCCACTAAACCAAATGCAGATGTGTTAAAATATTACTCAATCATAAGTAACATAAAATGGAAAATAAATATATTAGAAATATTTTATTAAATATATTTTTTAAATTATTAAGTCAATTTACATAAAAGTTACACAACTTGTTAGTTTATATCATCTTTAAATTATTATCTATCTTTTGGTATAATTTAAACAAATTGGAAATTGTTGAGAAATGATTTTGGTGGCTCAATAATGTAGAAAAGTAGGATGCACAATTGTATTGTAACCCATGAGAGAATATTAGGGAATTCATGAACAAATGTATAGCATCATGTTGGACATTTAAGTCTACAAGTAATTGACTAATGGAAATAATTGGAATGAAAAGTAATCTGAATCACAATTTACATAGTTAATTTTAGTTAATTTTCTACATTGACACACATTTATGATGACTTTCAGTTTAACAACTAGCAAGTATTACATGCCACAATCTCTGCTTCCTCGTACAATGACTCATGAGTTCATAATACTGACACTGAGTAACAACCCTTGAGTAGTAGGTCAGACCCCATTAATAGGGTCAAGTGCATTAACAATGTCCAAGCACAATGGGATCATTGAGCTAATAATCTTCCAATGACAGCAGGTGCAATTTCTATGCAATTCCCTCCACCTCCAAATATGAAAATTCCTTGTGCTCTCACAAGTAGTCCTTGAACACCATCTAACCTACACTCACCTCTGGAATGTGCTCTTCTTTTCTCAAGGAAGCACTCCAAACTATGAAGGGATGTAATTTAACATCATTCCATCTCATCTCTCTCCAATCAACCTCTTTTATATGAAAATATATCTCAAGAACAACATTCAAAACCATCGTCATTAAACCAAATAACCTCTTTTCATCTACACATTTTCTACATAACCGAAATAGTGTCTTCAACCATACCTATCTCTAAAGCCCAAGACGCAAATATAGAAATGATATCAATGTGTAGACACCTAAAAATCCTTTAGAAAATAAAGTATTTTTATTTTCTGAAAAATCCCTGATGACATCATCATTTGTTAATTAATTAATTATTTAATTAATTAATTATTTAATTAATTAATTTATTTTTATGTCATTAAATCCCTTTACCTTAATTAAAAATATTTAATTAAGGAATCCCTCCCAAAAATGTTTAAATCTTATTTAAACATTATCTCCTTATTTATTAATTATTTAATTAATAAATTGACCAAAAAATCCTAAAATAAATAATTTATTTATTTTTTGCCCAAAACTTGGCCAATTTCTTTAAGACCACTAACCTCTTCTAGAATCTTCTACTCCTTATTTAATTTTGATTAAAGACTAATCCCATCATTTCCTAACCCTAATCCCAACTCAAAATATTTAATTAAGATTAAATATTTAATCCTCATATTTATTAAATTCATTTTTAATAAATATTCTCAAACCTAAACCATGGAAATCTTTATTTATTTCCTAAAATCCATATTTATCCTAAGGAAGTTCTAGACTCTTCTAGAAAGTCTTTATCCTTGTCCCCCTAATCCTAATCCTAATCCTAATCCCCCCTAACCTTGTCACATTCCCTAAACAAGGTTAGCCAACTCCTAAGCTTAACCCAAAGTCAACAAACCTCTAGAAACTTCTCTTACATGCATTAAATGCATTTAAAGCCTCCTTATCCCTCTTACATGCATTTATGATGCATTTAAGAAGCCCCTCACCCCTTTCTTACACCCTTTGACCTTAGGCACATTTCCCAAATTGTGCACATCCCTCCCATCTTTCAACCCAATGCCCTTGTGACACTTGTCACAAGGAGGTGGCCCTGAACTAGCACAATCCATGTGCTCCCCTTTGAATGAATCTTGGCCTCTCTTAAAGATTTTAATCCTGACCACTCATTCCTCCTTCCCAAAAGCCTATAAATACTCCTCATTTCTAAGAGCAAAATACCTATTCACCTTTTATTTCAAGCAATGTTATAATGCTAGAATAGCTCTAAATCATTTAGCTTTCATAATAATTGTTAGTTTTAATCATTTTCAAGCATTTTTAGCTCACATCTTAGCATAGAACTAATGGATTAACTTAGTTTAATTTTTGTTTATGCATCATTCTCACATCTATTTTGGGTTCTAAAATCTACTTAATCATACTAGTTGCATAAATCTTGATTTCTTGAAGCCTTAGGGGCAATTTTGGGTGTTCTACCCAATATTGTGTCATTTTTGGGTGTTCATGAATCTCAATCCATCTTAGCATGCATTAGAACATGCTCCAAGTGCTTAGAGAGCACACCCACATCCCCTAAGTAAGAGCAAATCAAACAGTGCTTGGGTGCACCTGTTTAAGCTCTATCTGAGGTGGCTTAGCTTAGATGTTTTTGTTTTGAATTGATATAATGTTAGATTAAAACCTAATGTTTTCTTGTCTTAGCCTTTCAAAACAGATACAGATAGCCTTGCTCACATTCTGGCACGCCCGGTACTAAGAACAAAACCTACAAGTTTGAGGAGGTGTGTCCTTATCCGTTTGACCAATCCATTGCCGCTATACATTTTCCCAAGCACTTTGAGACACCTAAATTTGATAAATATCGAGGGAAAGGAGATCTAGTCAACCTTATTAAAGAATTCTATATGGTGGGCCAAGAAGTAGCTTACAGTGATAACTATCTCTTATGCCTATTCCCCAAAAGCTTGGGAGGAATTGTTGTTGAATGGTTCTACAAAATACCATGTGGGACTATCACAACCTTTGCTGAGCTTTCTGAGAAGTTCATTTCCCACTATGCCCACAATGTTGAGAATGAGTTGACCTTGTTAGATCTCTGCAACTCAAAATAGAAAGAAGGAGAAAGCCTATCAGAATACTTGCAACGATGGCAAAACCTTACCACTAGGTTATAATACCAGCCACCTAAAAAATATTTGACCAAAATCTTTATTGATAATCTGCACCCTAAGCTGTCCCACTTCATGAGGATGAATTGTCTCTGAACCTATCAAGATATCAAGAGCAAGGGGATAGGTATTGAAAAGGCCCTCCTAGATGAAGGCACAATCTGGCACTTCAAAAATGATGCCCCAAAACCCAGCAATGATAAATCCCGTTACTAGAATCGTAACAAGAACGTTGTTACTGATGGAGCCACTGATACCAAGCATGACCAATTTGTCATGGCTAGTCCTCCATCAACTCCTGCATACCAACAACAACAAGTGCCCATCTATCAACAACCTCCTCAAGTCCATCAGCAACCCATGCAACAATATCATTCTTAGAATAATCAGCAGCAAGCCCATCAAGCTTATCAAGGTAATCCAAACAATCAGGTCAATGCCGTTAATGTTGCTCCCAAACAACACAAGCCCAGAGCTCAGAACAATCCAAGGAAGACCTTCACACCGCTGGGTGAACCTCTGGATGTTATCTTTCACCGAATGGCCAAGGCCAACCTGATCACATTTCCACCAATCCAGCTAGTTGATGATACCACTCCCAAGCCCGATTGGTACAAAGATCATGAGTACTGTGATTATCATCATGTCAAAGGACACACTACCCTGAAGTGTATGAGACTAAAAAACTATATCCAAGATCTCATTGACCAAAAGGAGATCCAGGTAGACACACCTGCTTAAGCCTTGCCAAATGCCAATTTGCAAATTTATCAGAATGTGTTCCCACAACACAATGCTGGGAACAACCAAACTAATACCAATCATTCCCAGAATCATGGCAAGGGCAAGCAAGAAGATCACACTACTACCTACATCAATTATGATAAATTTTTTGGATGTATAACCCAAGTTGAGCCCATAGTCAATGCCATCCATGTCAGAGGAGCGGATCATCAATGTGTTGTTACTACTCCCAGAGGTCGGATCACTATTGCTGGTGCCCGTCCAAGGCTAGTGCACAATGCACACAATGCACAGTATAACCTCATAGAACATCTTGGGAACACACCAGCCCAAATATCCATCCTGGACCTTCTCTGCACTTCACCTCTCCATCAGGAGATCCTTGACCGAGCTCTCAAAGAAGGACATGTCCCCACAAACATTAACACCACCCAGTTTGAGACCCTTGTGTGACATCTATCCGCAACCTGTGCTTTATCCTTCAAAACATCTGACATGCTAGATGTTTCACCTGACCATACTCTCCCTCGCCACATCACCGTCATGGTCAGAGACTTTTCCATCAAACGGGTCTTAATAGATAATGGCTCGGCCCTGAACTTGTGTACTTTGAAATTCATTTAGCAGATTGGGTTCACCCAGGCCGATATAGCACATGAAGTAATCACTATCAAAGCCTATGACAACATGGAGCATACCTCTGAAGGTACCATTACTTTGCCTATTCAGCTAGGCCTAGCAACACAAGATACCATTTGTCATGTTGTTGATCTTGACCTACCATTCAATATCCTCCTAGGCCGACCATGGATTCATTCCATCAAGGCTGTACAATCTACTTACCATCAATGCATCAAATTTTCGCATCAAGGCACTGAGGTTACCATCCACGCTGAGCCCCAACCCTTCACATATTGTCGTGCAATGGAAGCATCATTCCCTCACTCCACTCATTGTCCTGGAACTGACATTGGTACTTCTATTGCCAGCTCGTCCCGATCCCATTGCGATCCAGAAACCATTCTCACCTCCACCCTCTCTTCCATCAAGATCAATAACCAGGGCTGTGGTGAATATAGCCTACATGATGCATTTGCCATAGGGGCCCTCCCACGTGATCCACATACTCAAGGGCGCCCGAGTCACCAAAGAAAGCCTATTGAAGAGCATCATGAAATCAAGAGAATGGGACCTATGACTTTTGAATCCCATGGCACATTAAACAGTCAAGAAATGGATCCTGACATCAATAGGTGGTTGTACAAAGATCCCCCACCACCTGACACTCAACTTCTTGGTTACTTCAAGGATAAATACCCACAATTGCACAAATACACTACTAAGCAATGGAATTACCAAGGTGGTGGTCTAGGCCCACAAGAAGGCAGAAGCAAAGACCCGATTACAGCATCCAAAAACCCACAACATCAAGGTCTTGGCTTTAATACCCCTCACCTACATATACAAGGGCCCAATACCACAATTGGGGGCACCAACATGACTAGCGTTCCCCTCTTGAATAGACAGGACAACCTCATAGAAATCGAAGATATCCCTGAAGAGAAAGAAATCAAATCCTATGATGATATCTTTGATGATGACACCCTCCTAGGGACTTCTGTCCTCCAACAACTTGCCATCAATCTCATAGAACTTCCCCTCATTCACCCTTAACTCATAGATTGGGACCAACCAAGCATTGCACACATAGATGAGTTCCAAAGCACGGAAGCACTCCTAGAATTCATGGGGGCATCAAGCCCACAATCAGTTCACAATTCAAAGTCAAGTCACATCTATAAGCTTGACCCAGAAGGATACTTTGGGGAGGAGGCAAGCTTTAGCTACAAAAGAGAAATAGAAAAAGTAAAACATGAGTCTTTATGTGAAAACCCTTCTGGGGCACATTCTGATTCCAAAATAGTAAAAATAAAGAGCGTATCTTCTAGTGAAAACTTGGCAATTCAAGCACTAGAAGATGAAGACTTGCCTCTTCCTCCCATCCAGGATTACAGACCAGAGCAATCACCTATCATCATAGAAGAAACCAAGCCAGTCAACTTGGGTACAGAGGAATGTCCAAGGATCACCTACATTGCGGCCAACATGATAGAAGGTGAAGAAATGGCTTTGATTGTGCTCCATAGAGAATCAATCATAAATTTTGCATGGTCATATGGACACATGCCTAGGCTTGATCCTAATCTTGTTGTCCATCATCTAGCAGTGGATCCTAATGTCAAGCTAGTAAAGCAGAAGCTGAGTAAAATGCATCCAAAAGTTGCCTTATTAGTCAAAGCAGAGCTTGAAAAACTCCTCCAAGCCAAGATTATCAGAGCTATAGATTACTCCGATTGGATCTCTAACATGGTGCTTGTCACAAAGCCTTCAAGCAACATCAGAATATGCACAAATTTCAGAGACCTGAAAAAGGCATGTCCTAAAGATGATTTCCCACTACCAAATATAGACATGATTGTAGATCTTATAGCAGGTCATGAAATGCTGTCACTAATGGATGGCTTTTCAGGCTACAATCATATTCGTATAGCAGAAGCAAATCAACATAAAAAAGCATTCACAACTCCATGGGGTACCTTCTGCTACAACATGATGCCATTTGGGCTAAAGAATGCAAGAGCCACATATCAGAGAGTGATGACAGCAATCTTCCATGACATGATCCACAAGATCTTAGAACACTATGTGGATGATATTCTTGCAAAATCAAAGACACGCCATGAACACCTTGACATTCTTGAGAGTGTGTTTGATCGCCTGCAACACTATGGGTTAAAGCTCAATCCAAAGAAATGTGTCTTTGGTGTTACATCTAGAAAGCTTCTAGGTTTCACAGTATCATGATGAGGCATAGAGATCGACCTCAAGAAGGTCAAAGCAATAATAGAAATGCCTCCACCAAGAACACTCAAACAGCTCAGAAGCCTACAAGGAAAGCTTCAATTAGTGCGTTGGTTCATTTCTCAACTAGCAGACAAGTGCCAACCTTTTACGCATCTCTTATGCAAAGACACAAGCTTCAACTAGGATCCCATATGTCAGAGAAGCTTTGATAAACTCAAGAGTATCTAGCCAACTCTCCAATCCTAGTACCACTAGTTCCAGGATGCCCTCTCATATTCTACATCTCGAT
Organism: Chamaecyparis obtusa; assembly: GCA_027943335.1. Taxonomy (NCBI): domain Eukaryota; kingdom Viridiplantae; phylum Streptophyta; class Pinopsida; order Cupressales; family Cupressaceae; genus Chamaecyparis; species Chamaecyparis obtusa. The sequence goes on from BSBK01007397.1 coordinate 2,142,512, forward strand.
AACCACTACATCACTGGGGGCACTCTTAGCTCAGCATGATGATGAAAACAAAGAGAGAGTCATCTACTACATCAGTCGAACTCTCGTTGGCTATGAGCTTAATTACTCACCTATGGAAAAAGCATGCCTCGCAATGGTCTTTACCACTCAAAAGCTAAGACACTACATGCTTAGTCACACAATCAGGCTCATTTCAAAAGTAGATCCCCTCAAATATCTGTTATCAAGGACAACTCTCACAGGCCGTATGGCAAAATGGGTCATGTTACTTAGCGAGTTTGATATCTAGTACATAGATCGGAAAGCAATCAAAGGGCAAGTCATTGCCGATCAGCTAGCAGAGGCACCACTGGTGGATGCTTATCCCCTAATTATGGAATTCCCTGATGAACACTTATGTATGAGGGTATGTGCAGGATCATGAGGGGCCAAACTATGCCCTTAAGTGGCAATGAAAAATCAGACAATTAGGATTAGTCAACTTGGCGTGAAAAAATGAACTAGTTATCAACCTAATATCAAAAAGTTGTAAGAATATAATTTGTAGGAAATTGAATGTAGTTTCTAAACTACTAAGCCTTTTCTAAAAAAAAATTAATATGATTGGTAAAAAGTATAGATTGCAATGCAGCACTACAAACATTTCAGCAAAAAAATAAGAAGTACGTGTATGTCTAACCACCCTAATCAAAAGTAAATGATAATATTTTTTTATAATATTCTATATATAAGTAGCTGACTCATGCCCGGATGTGAAGCATATTTTTTGGTATTTTTATTCCAAACAGATAATTAATTATGATTTTTTTGCTACAGCGCTTTCAGAATTTAAAAACTCTCGTGTCTGACCACCTTAACTCATTGAAAACTTATCATAATTCAATTTTTTTTAATTTTTTCTTATACTAGATGAAGCATAGAATGTGACACATCTTTCAGATTTCAAAAATGTTATACCGTTTGAAAGATATAGTCATTTTTCAATCAGTATCTAAATCAGCACTTTAGAGGTAGCTCGATTAGAAAATAACTAATAATTACTTAACGAATTCAAAATTTGACAGCAATTATATCGATAGAAAGATGATAATCTCCTTAAGATACCCTTTTCATTTTATCAAATTCGGGTAAAAAAAAGTCATCAGCTACATGGTCGAAGTCTGGAACTGAGAGAAATAGAAGAAAAACATGTTTTTGTGACACTTGAAGAGTTGACCAGGCAGGTTTGGTGCACAGACCAATACTGAGCCTAATCGGGTACCCGATATTTTTGGGTACCCGAATCTGGCGGCAGAATTTCAAATTTTTGCTTTGCCTCCACTTTCTCTAATTTCTAATTTCAAAATTTGGTTCCACTTTATCAATTATAGTTATATAATTGATAGTTATATATTTGATATATATTTGATAGTTATTAGTTATATATTAAATATTATATAATATCAATTATATATTAATTGTTATATATTAGTTATATATTAAATATTATATAAGATGAATTATATATTAAATGTTATATTTAATATTATTTAATATATATTAATATTAAAAACTATATATTAGATTATATATTATATATAATATTATATATTATATATTAAATATTATATAATATACATTTTACATTTTAAATATTATTTAATATGATTCAGAGCACGAGCATGAGTCCCTACAGTGGCATAGTAGTGCCTTTTACAGGTGCCAAAAACCCTAGCTACGGAGAAATGGAGGCTTTGAAGAATAGTTCACTGGAGGTGTATAATAGAAGCAGAGGGCAAGAGAATCACTCTGTTTCCACCACTTGTGGCTATGAAATGGTATCTTTCCCTTCTTTTTCAACTGAAATGCTAAATTGTAAAGGTTCTCGAAATAGATTCTAGTCATGCCAGACAATTGTACCACACCTATTGATAATCCAGTAGCTGAACAGAGTCATTGGGAGGTTAAACAAGAACAACTGGATGGATCTTCGAACCAGTCAAAGATTATGGAGAGTGGGGAAGGGTTTGGTAAAATGAGCAGTTGTACTAGAAATGATGCAAGTGCCGTAGAACTGACCGCATTAATAAATTTAAAGAAGAGATCAGTGGTGACACAACATTATGAGGAAAGCTTTGTCATTTCGATGGTGCCCCCCCCCCCCCCCGTGATATTATGAAGAATGTCTTACCGCTTCAATGTCGGCACCACCTCTGTCTCAAACTTTCACCATTGCTTCTCATCAATACTCTGAAATATGGCAGGGATTACGGGCACATTATTACCCCTAGGGATTGGGATTGAGATATCACACGTTAGGACCCCTAGGGAGTCCCCATGACCCCTTATGACACATTGGAACACTCAAATGTGTCTTAAGAGGTCTTAGGACCCCTTCAAACACACTTGAACATTCCAATGTCTCAAAAGGGGTCATTGGGACTCCCTAGGGGTTCTATTATGTCTTATCACGCGTTAGGACCCCTAGGGAGTCCCCATGACCACTTTTGACACATTAGAATGCTCAAGTGTGTCTTAAGGGGTCCTACATTCCCTTAAGACACACTTGAGCATTCCAATATGTCAAAAAGGGTCATGGGGACTCCCTAGGGGTCCTAGTATGCCTTATCACGCGTTAAGATCCATAGGGAGTCCCCATGACCCCTTATAACACATTGGAACACTCAAGTGTGTCTTAAGGGGTCCTACGACCCCTTAAGACACACTTGAGTATTCGAATGTGTCAAAAGGGGTCATTGGGACTCCCTAGGGGTCCTAGTATGCCTTATCACACGTTAGGACCCCTAGAGAGTCCTCATGACCCCTTTTGACACATTGGAATGCTCAAGTGTGTCTTAAAGGGTCCTACAACCCCTTAAGACACACTTGAGCATTCCAATGTGTCAAAAGGGGTCATTGGGACACCGTAGGGGTCCTAGTATGACTTATCATGCGTTAGGACCCCTAGAGAGTCCTCATGACCCCTTTTGACACATTGGAATGCTCAAGTGTGTCTTAAAGGGTCCTACGACCCCTTAAGACACACTTGAGCGTTCCAATGTGTCAAAAGGGGTCATTGGGACTCCCTAGGGGTCCCAGTACACCTTATCATGTGTTAGAATCCATAAAGAGTCCCCATGAACCCTTTTGACACATTGCAATGCTGTAGTGTGTCTTAAGGGGTCTTAGGACCCCTTAAGACACAATTGAGCATTCCAATGTGTCAAAAGGGATCATGGGAACACCCTAGGTGTTCTAATGCATGATAAGGCATACTAGGACCCCTAGGCAGTCCCCATAACCCCTTTTGACACATTAGAATGTTCAAGTGTGTCTTAAGGGGTATTAGGACCCCTTAAGACACACTTGAGCATTCTAATGCGTCAAAAGGGGTCATGGGGACTCCCTAGGTGTCCTAATCCGCCACGCATTAGGACACCTAGGGAGTCCCCATGACCCCTTTTGACGCATTAGAACGCTCAAGTGTGTCTTAAGGGGTCCTAATACCCCTTAAGACACACTTGAACATACCAATGTGTCAAAAGGGGTCATGGAGACTCTCCAGGGGTCCTAACATGTGATAAGGCATACTAGGACAGCTAAGGAGTCCCCATGACCCCTTTTGACACATTAGAATGCTCAAGTGTGTCTTAAGGGATCCTAATACCACTTAAGACACACTTGAGCATTATAATGTGTCAAAAGGGGTTCTAGGGACTCCCTAGGCATACTAGTACACCTTATCACACATTAGGGCACCTAGAGAGTCCCCGGGTATGTGCAGGATCATGAGGGGCCAAACTATGCCCTTAAGTGGCAATGAAAAATCAGACAATCAGGATTAGTCAACTTGGTGTGAAAAAATGAACTAGTTATCAACCTAATATCAAAAAGTTGTAAGAATATAATTTGTAGGAAATTGAATGTAGTTTCTAAACTACTAAGCCTTTTCTGAAAAAAAATTAATATGATTGGTAAAAAGTATAGATTACAATGCAGCACTACAAACATTTCAACTAAAAAATAAGAAGTACGTGTATGTCTAACCACCCTAATCAAAAGTAAATGATAATATTTTTTTATAATATTCTATATATAAGTAGTTGACTCATGCCCAGATGTGATGCATATTTTTTTCTATTTTTATTCCAAACAGATAATTAATTATGATTTTTTTGCTACAGTGCTTTCAGAATTTAAAAACTCTCATGTCTGACCACCTTAACTCATTGAAAAATTATCATAATTCAATTTTTTTTTATTTTTTTCTTATACTAGATGAAGCATAGAATGTGACGCATCTTTCGGATTTCAAAAATGTTATATGGTTTGAAAGTTATAGCTATTTTTCCATCAGTATGTCAATCAGGACTTTAGATGTAAGTGAACTAGAAAATAACTAATAAATACTTAACGAATTCAAAATCTGACAACACTTATATCGATGGAAATTTGACGATCATCTAAAGAAACCCTTTTCATTTTATCGAAATCGGGTGCAAAAAAAGTCATCAACCTAATGGTCGAAGTGTTGACAAAAGAAAAATAGAGAAAATACACGTTTTTTGCACACTTTCGACCATGGAGCTTTGGTTTCCAAAGCTATTACCTGATTTTGCTTTAATTTCAAATTTGATAAGTTTCCCCCTCCCACTCTTTTTTTATTTCCCTTTAATTTTGATTTTTTTTCTTTCACCCTGACAATAAATAATTTATATATTTTATATTTTATGTTTTATATTTTATATTATATAGTATATATATTATATATTATTTATTTATATTATATATTCGATAATTTCAATTTAAACGGCCTAAGTATATAGTCTGTTCAGATTTATATTAAATGTAATATTTTTATATTATAATATAAATGTTACATAATATATATATGTATATATTATAAATTATATATTAAATATTATTGTGTCTATAATATAATAAAATATAATATAATGTCTAATATATATAATATATAAAATGAATAGGACATTAATATATTGTATATTTGATAATATATATTAAATGTAATATCTAATATATCTTATAATATATATATTATATATTTAGTCTATTAAATATTGTATTTTTTCAAATATTTTATATATTATTTTAATATTTAATTTAAGTTATAACAGATCCTCTCGTGAGACAACAGGTCGAACCGGGGTCGCTAGATGTCTTAAGGGGTAATTAGGGTTTGTGAGGCAACTTCGGATGTACAGTGACCATTTGGAAGGCAATTGGGCATGTCTGAGTACCAATGTACCAAATTTTAATGACTTTTTCCTAGTCCAACTTGAAAAGGGTCCATGGGGTGCTCTCAGGAGACCACATGTTCAATCAGTGTCGTTAGGCATCTTAAGGGGTCACTAGGGCTCGTGAGATAACCTTTGATGCACGGTGACCATTTGGAACACATTAGGACATGTCAGAGGACCTAACTCCATAATTTAGATGAATTTTGATTAGTCAAACTCGAAAAGGGTCCATGGGGTGCTCTTGGGAGACCATTGTGCGATTCAGGGTCGATAGGTGACTTAAGGGGTCATCGGGGTTCCAAATGAAACTTTCGATGAATGGTGATCCTTTGGAATGTATTAGGACATATCAGATGACCTACGTACCAAATTTGGATAACTTTTTCCTGGTAGAACTCGAAAGGGGTCCATGGGGTGCTCTCGGGAGACCACATGTCGAATCGGGGTCGGTACCTGCCAATTAAGAGGTCATTAGGGTTCCAAATGAAACTTCGATGGAATAGTCACCCTTTGGAACACATTGAGATATGTCATAGGACCTATGTACTAAATTTGGATGACTTTTGCCTAGTAAAACTCAAAAGGGGTCCATGGTGTGCTCTCGGGAGACCACATGTCGAAATGGGGTTGGTAGGCCTATTAAGGGGTCATTAGGGTTCCAAATAAAACTTTGATGGAATGGTGATCCTTTGAAATGCATTAGGACATGTCATAGGACCTACGTACCAAATTTAGATGACTTTTTCCTATTAGAACTCGAAAGGGGTCCATGGGGTGCTCTTGGGAGACCTCATGTCGAATCGGGGTTAGTAGTCATGTTAAGGGGGCATTAGGGTTTTAAATGAAACTTCGATGGAATGGTGACCCTTTGGAACACATTAGGACATGTAAGAGGATGTAATTCCATGATTCATATGACTTTTTCCCAAAATAACTCGAAAGGGGTCCATGGGTTGCTCTCAGGAGACCTCATGTCGAATTGGGCTTGGTAGGCCTGTTAAGGGGTCATTAGGGTTACAAATGCAACTTTGATGGAATGGTGACCCTTTGGAATGCATTAGAACATGTCATAGGAACTACATACCAAATTTGGATGACTTTTGCCTAGTAGAACTCGAAAGGGGTCCATGGGGTGCTCTTGGGAGACCACATGTCGAATCGGGGTGGATTGGCCTGTTAAGGGGTCATTAGGGTTCAAAATGAAACTTTGATGGAACAGTGACCCTTTGGAATGTATTAGGACATGTCATAGGACCTACATACCAAATTTGGATGACTTTTTCCTAGTAGAACTCAAAAGGGGTCCACGGGGTGCTCTCGAGAGACCTCATGTCGAATCAAGGTCGGTAGGCCTGTTATGGGGTCATTAGGGTTCCAAATGAAACTTCGATGGAATGGTGAGCCTTTGGAACACATTAGGACATATCATATGACCTATGTACAAAATTTGGATGACTTTTCCCTAGTAAAACTTGAAAGGGGTCCATGGGGTGGTCTCGGAAGACCTCATGTCGAATCGAGGTCGATAGGCCTATTAAGGGGTTATTACGGTTCAAAATGCAACTTGGATGGAATGGTGACCCATTAGAATGCATTAGGACATGTTAGAGGACCTATGTACCAAATTTGGATGGCTTTTTCCAAGTATAACTTCAAAGTGGTCTATGGGGTGCTCTCGGGAGACCACATGTCGAAACGGGATCGGTAGGCCTATTAAAGGGTCATTAGGGTTCCAAATGAAACTTTGATGGAATGGTGACCATTTGGAATGCATTACGACATGTCATAGGATGTATGTACCAAATTTTGACTAAGTTTTTCTAGTATAACTCGAAAGGGGTCCATGGGGTGCTCTCGGGAGACCTCATGTCGAATCGGGGTCGGTAGGCCTGTTAAGGGGTCATTAGGGTTCCAAATGAAAGTTTGATTAAAAAATGACCCTTTGGAATGCATTAGGACATGTCAAAGGACCTACGTACCAAATTTAAATGATGTTTCCCTAGTAGAACTCGAAAGGGGTCCATGGGGTGCTCTTGGGAGACCACATGTCGAATCGGGGTCGGTAGGCCTGTTTAGGTGTCATCCATATAAAATTTTGATAGAATAGTGACCTTTTGAAACACATTAGGATATGTCATAGGACCTCTGTACCAAATTTGGATGACTTTTTCCTACTAGATCTCGTAAGGGGTCCATGGGGTGCTCTCGGGAGACCACATGTCGAAACAGGGTCGTTAGGCCTATTAAGGGGTCAATAGGGTTGGAAATGCAACTTCGATGGAATAGTGACCTATTGTAACACATTAGAACATGTCATAGGACCTATTTACCAAATTTGGATGACTTTTTCCTAGTAGAACTCAAAAGGGGTTAATGGGGTGCTCTCGGGAGACTACATGTCGAAACGGGGCCGGTAGGCCTGTTAAGGGGTCAATATCGTTTGAAATGCAACTTTGATGGAATGGTGACCTTTTGGAACACATTAAGAAATGTTAAAGGACCTAATTCCATGATTCAGATGAATTTTTCCTAGTAGAACTCGAAAGGGGTCCATGGGGTGCTCTCGGGAGACCACATGTCAAATCGAGGTCGGTAGGCCTGTTAAGGGGTTATTAGGGTTCCAAATGAAACTTCGATGGAACAGGGACCCTTTGCAATGCATTAGGACATGTCAAAGGACCTACATACCAAATTTGGATGACTTTTTCCCAATAGAATTCAAAAGGGGTCCATGGGGTGCTCTCGGGACACCACATGTCGAATCGGGGTCGGTAAGCCTGTTAAGGAGTTATTAGGGTTCCAAATGCAACTTCCATGGAACAGTGACCCTTTGGAACCCATTAGGACATGTCAGAGGACCTACGTACCAAATTTGCAAGATTTTTGCCTAGTAGAACTCAAAAGGGGTCCATGGGGTGCTCTCGGGACACCACATGTCAAATCAGGATCAACAGGCCTGTTAAGGGGTCATTAGGGTTCCAAATGCAACTTTGATGGAATGGGGACCCTTTGCAATGTATTAGGACATGTCAGAGAACCTACGTATCAAATTTGGATGACTTTTTCCTAGTAGAACTCGAAAGGGGTCCATGGGGTGGTCTCAGGACACCACATATCGAATCGGGGTCGGTAGGCCCGTTAAGGGGTCATTAGGGTTTCAAATACAACTTCGATGGAACAATGACCCTTTAGAATGCATTAGGACATGTCAGAGGACCCCTTAAGACACACTTTATCATGATAAGGTATACTAGGACCCCTAGGGAGTCCCCATGACCCCTTTTGACGCATTGGAATGCTCAAGTCTATCTTAAGGGGTCCTAAGACCCCTTAAGATAGACTTGAGCATTCCAATGCATCAAAAGTGGTCATGGGGACTCTCCAGGGGTCTTAACATGTGATAAGGTGTTCTAGGACCCCTAGAGAGTCCCCATGACCCCTTTTCACACATTGGAAACCTCAAGTGTGTCCTAAGGGGTCCTATGACCCCTTAGGACACACTTGAGGGTTCCAATATGTCAAAAGGGGTCATGGGGACTCTCTAGGGGTCCTAACGCATGATAAGACTTACTAAGACCTGTAGGGAGTCCTCATGACCCCTTTCAATACATTGTAATGTTCAAGTGTGTCTTAAGGGGTCTTAGAACCTCTTAAGACACACTTGAGCATTCCAATTTGTCAAAAGGGGTCATGGGGACTCCCTAGGGGTCTTAAGGTGTGATAAGGAATACTAGAACCCTTAAGGAGTCCCAATGACCCCTTTTGACCCCTAGGACCCCTTAAGACACACTTGAGCATTCTAATGTGTCAAAAGGGGTCATTGGGAGTCCTTAGGGGTCTTAACCCATGATAAGGCATACTAGGACCCCTAGGGAGTCCTCATGAGCCCTTTTGACACATTGGAAGACTCAAGTGTGTCTTAATGGGTCCTAATACCTCTTAAGACACACTTGAGCATTCCAATGTGTCAAAATGGGTCATGGGGACTCTCTAGGGGTCCTAACGTGTGATAAGGTGTACTAGGACCCCTAGGGAGTCCCCATGACCCCTTTTGACACATTGGAATGCTCAGGTGTGTCTTAAGGGGTTGTAGGACCCTTTAAGACACACTTGGGCATTCAAATGTGTCAAAAGGAGTCATGGGGACTCCCTAGAGGTCCTAGTATGCATTATCACACCTTAGGATGCCTACAGAGTCCCCACAACCCCTTAAGACACATTGGAATACTCAAGTGTGTCTTAAGGGGTATTATGACCCCTTAAGACACACTTGAGCATTCCAATGTGTTAAAAGGGGTTGCGGGCACTCCGTGGGGGTCTTAATATGCCTTATCATGCCTTGGGACCCCTAAGGAGTCTCCGAGACCCCTTTTGACACATTGGAATGCTCAAGTATGTCTTAAGGGGTCCTAATACACCTTATCACATGTTAGGACCCCTAGAGAGTTTCCATGAACCTTTAAGACACATTGGAATGCTCAAGTGTGTCTTAAGGGGTCGTACGACCCCTTAAGACACACTTGATCATTTCAATGTGTCTTAAGGGGTCATGGGGACTCCCTAGGGGTCCTAGTATGCCTTATCACGCGTTAGGACCCCTAGAGAGTCCCCATGACCCCTTAAGACACATTGGAATGCTCAAGTGTGTCTTAAGGGGTCATAAGACCCCTTAAGACACACTTGAGCATTCCAATGTGTCAAAAGGGGTTATGGGAACTCCCTAGGGGTCTTAATATGCCTTATCATGCTTTAGGACCCCTAAGGAGTCCCTAGGATCCCTTTTGACACATTGGAATGCTCAAGTATGTCTTAAGGGGTCCTAATACACCTTATCACATGTTAGGACCCCTAGAGAGTCTCCATGAACCCTTAAGACATATTGGAATGCTCAAGTGTGTTTTCAAGGGTTGTACGACCCTTTAAGACACACTTGAGCATTCCAATGTGTCTGAAGGGGTCATGGGGACTCCCTAGGGGTCCTAGTACACCTTATCACATGTTAGGACCCTTAGAGAGTCCCCATGACCCCTTAAGACACATTGGAATGCTCAAGTGTGTCTTAAGGGGTCATGGGACCCCTTAAGACACACTTGAGCATTCCAATGTGTCAAAAGGGGTCATGGGGACTCTCTAGAGGTCCTAGTAAGCCTTATCATGCGTTAGGACCTCTATAGAGTCCCCATGACCCCTTAAGACACATTGGAATTTTCAGGTGTGGCTTTAGAGGTCAGAGGACCCCTTAAGACACACTTGAGCATTCTAATGTGTCTTAAGGGGTCATGGGGGCTCTCTAGGGGTCCTAGTATGTCTTAGGACCCCTAGGGAGTCCCCATGACCCCTTTTGACACATTAGAATGCTCAAGTGTGTCTTAAGGGGTATTAGGACCTCTTAAGACACACTTAAGTGTTCCAATGTGTCAAAAAAGGTCATGGGGACTCCCTGGGGGTCCTAGTATGCCTTATCACACGTTAGGACCCCTAAGGAGTCCCCATGACCTCTTAAGACACATTGGAATACTAAAGTGTTCTAATGTCTCATAAGGGGTCATGGGGAGTCCCTAGGGGTCCTAGGATGCCTTATCACACCTTAGGACCCCTAGGGAGTCCCCATGACCCCTTTTGACACAATGAAATGCTCAAGTGTGTCTTAAGGGGTCCTACGACCCCTTAAGACACACTTGAGCATTCCAACGTGTCAAAAGGGGTCATGGGGACTCCCTAGGGGTCCTAGTATGCCTTATCACACCTTAGGACCCCTAGAGATTCTCCATGACCCCTTAGGACACATTTGAGCATTCTAATGTGTGAAAAGGGGTCATGGGAACTCCCTACGTGTCCTAATACATGATAAGGTGTACTAGGACCCCTAGGGAGTCCCCATGACCCCTTTTGACACATTGAAATTCTCAAGTGTGTCTTAAGAGGTATTAGGACCCCTTAAGACACACTTGAGCATTCCAATGTGTCAAAAGGGGTCATGGGGACTCCCTAGGTGTCTTTTTGACACATTGAAATGCTCAAGTGTGTCTTAAGGGGTCCTACGACCCCTTAAGACACACTTGAGCATTCCAATGTGTCAAGAGGGGTCATCGAGACTCCCTAGGGGTTGTAGTATGCCTTATCATGCATTAGGACCCCTAGAGAGTCTCGATGACCCCTTTTGACACATTGCAACACTCCAGTGTGTCTTAAGAGGTCCTACCCTAGAGAGTCTCGACGTCAGATAAGGTGTACTAGGACCCCTCAAGACACACTTGAGCATTCTAATGTGTCAAAAGAGGTGATGGGAACTCCCTACATGTCCTAATACGTGATAAGGTGTACTAGGACCCCTAGGGAGTCCCCATGACCCCTTTTGATGCATTGGAATGCTCAAGTGTGTCTTAAGGGGTCTTAGGACCCCTTAAGACACACTTGAGCATTCCAATGTGTCAAAAAGACCCCTTAAGAGACACTTGAGCATTCCAATGCATCAAAAGGGGTCATGGGGACTCCCTAGGTGTCCTAATGCACATTAGGACACCCAGGGAGTCCCCATGACCCCTTTTGACACATTGGAATGGTCAAGTGTGTCTTAAGGGGTCCTACGACCCCTTAAGACACACTTGAGCATTCCAATGTGTCAAAAGGGGTCATCGGGACTCCCTAGGGGTCCTAACGTGTGATAAGGTGTACTATGAACCCTAGGGAGTCCCGATGACCCCTTTTGACATATTGAAATGCTCCAGTGTGTCTTAAGGGGTCCTACGACCCCTTAAGACACACTTGAGCTTTCCAATGTGTCAAAAAGGGTCATGGGAACTCCCTAGGTGTCCTAATGCATGATAAGGAGTACTAGGACCCCTAAGGAGTCCCCGTGACCCTTTTTGACACATTGGAATGTTCAAGTGTGTCTTAAGGGGTATTAGGACCCCATAAGACACACTTGAGCATTCTAATGCATCAAAAGGGGTCATGGGGACTCCCTAGGCATCTTAGAGTGTGATAAGGCATACAAGGACACCTAGGGAGTCCCCATGACCCCTTTTGACACATTCAAATGCTCAAGTGTGTCTTAAGGGTTCCTTATACCCCTTAAGACACACTTGAGCATTCTAATGTGTCAGATAAGGTGTACTAGGACCCCTAGGGAGTCCCCATGACCCCTTTTGACACATTAGAATGCTCAAGTGTGTCTTAAGGGGTCCTACGACCCCTTAAGACACACTTGAGCATTCCAATGTGTCTGAAGCGATCATGGGGACTCTCTAGGGGTCCTAAGGCATGATAAGGCATACTATGACCCCTAGGGAGTCTCCATGACCCCTTTTGATGCATTAGAATGCTCAAGTGTGTCCTAAGGGGTCCTACAACCCCTTAAGACACACTTGAGCATTACAATGTGTCTTAAGGGTTCATGGGGACTCTCTAGGTGTCCTAATGCATGATAAAGTGTACTAGTACCCCTAGGGAGTCCCCATAATCCCTTTTGACATATTAGAATGCTCTAGTGTGTCTTAAGTGGTATTAGGATCCTAGGACCGCTTAAGACACACTTGAGCATTCCAATGGACCCCTAGGGAGTCTCTCTCTGCCTCTAGTGAACTATTCTTTAAAGCCTCCATTTCTGCGTAGCTAGGGTTTACAACACCTGTAAAAGGCACATTTAATACAAAGATTTAGCCGACGACCTTTAAAGACCTAAAAGAAATGAGAAAAAAATTTAGGCCAAAAATACATATCGCATTTCTGTATTTAGTACCGTAAGCTTGAACAATCCAGCTGGCTTCCTCTGCTAAGGCACGAAGAACTTCATTAATGTATGCTCTAGGAGGAAGATTATAATTTCCATATTTCTGCAAGAGTTTCTCCTTAATTTGTAATATTATATATAATATATTAGTATACATTAGTGTGTGTGTGTGTATATATATATATATATATATATATATATATATATATATATATATATATATATATATATATATATATATATATATATATATATATATATATATATATATATATATATATATATATATATATATATATATATTGTATACATGTTAGTATATATTATACATTAGTATATATATAATATATTATATGTATTAGTATATTTAATACATTAATATATATAATACATTAGTCTATTATAATACATTAGTACATATATAATATACATTATATATATCATATGCCTCTTTTTTATAGATATATTATATACATAAATATATGTAAAAGTTCAATTGTTTTCATTTGCTCCCTCCGGTTTTTCATTGGCAGGAGAATATCGGGTACCCGATATTTTCGGGTACCCGATTTTTCCCAGGCAATATTTGACCAAAATATTCCCTGTCCCCATAGAGCAGACAATCATGGGATTTTATACTTTTTTCACGTGTTGCAAAACAAAAAATGTGATTTGGGGCCCATTGTTTGATTTTTGTTGACTTGTGGTCTCACCATGGGAAGCACTAGTCGTCGAAAGGCTAAACACAAGAGGAAGCTGACAAATGACAAAATTCAGGCATATAGGGAAAAAGATAAGGAAAATCACCGAAGAAGGAGAGAAGGTATGTTAAACATTAATCAAGGTGACCCCGTAAATGTAGTTGTAAGTGAAGAGGATGTTCAATTTGAAAATGCATAGATGGAGATTGAAAATGTAGACTTTGGGAATGAAAATGTTGCACAAGAACCACATGAATGTTATACATCTCCAAATTATATGCGAAATGAAGTCCCTTGCAATAAAGATAATCAATCTTCAAATTTGGGGCTTTCAAGAACACCTAAATGGTTAATTGAAATTGAGGAGAACATTATGAATAATTGGGAAGGAAAGAGGTCACATAGAACCGTTAGGTTGTGGGCTTCAAGACTTTATGATCAATTTTTTTGAAACAAGACATTGGTTGAGAAATGTCAAATTTTTGTGCAATTGTTAAAGATGCAAAAGATGAGACCTGTGCTTGTGAAATTGAAGATTCATTTGAACAAGAAAATGGAGAGAAATGCCATTGTTGTGAAGAATCTTTTCAATGCTCTCAATAGCATTGGGAAGACTAGTAGAGAAAAAGACAAGAGAGTTGCTCGGAGGGTTATTACAACCTCCTTAGTAAGTCATCAGTTGAGAAAGGCTCGTTTGATGAGACAAACTTGTGTTGACTTCAATATAGACCGTAAAACTTTGTGTAGAGCACTTGCAAGAAGAGAAGGACTTGATGATCCCCTTCAAATTGATACATGGGCTTATGGTGGGAGACTTCCACATTTCGATAAGAAGCTAACAGATGTTGTCAGGGATGAAATTCAACAATTTTGGGATGCTAACTCAAGAGTGTCACCAAATGTGAAGGATGTCTTGAAGTTGAGAGTTGGCAATTGAGACCGCACTCCACATCCTAAACATTATGTGGAGGTAAGTCAAACAATGTTGTATAAAAAATTTTGTGAGACACATCCAACATTGAAAATATCACAAAGGTCTTTTGAATCCGTGAAGCCTTTTTATTGTGTACCCCTTAAGATTTGAAATACATGTTGCAAATATCATGTTGAGTTTTCAATGCATCATGAATTATTATGGTCCATTCATTCTACTTTGCATACTAATGAAATGCTAGAGGATTGTGGTGCAAGTGGTCTTCCCAAATCATCAAGAGACTTGCTAGATCAATTTTTATGTCAAAGAGACGATGGTTGTTTATTTTATAAAAAAGATTGCTTAAATGCCAAGTGCTTAGAATGTGGTGGCTTGTCCAAGTTTAGAACATGTTTTCATCAGGGTTTGGAACACAATTTTGGAAAGACACTTGTCCAAAAAAAGGTATATGAAACAGTGAAATATACATTGAAGAGTGGAGGTGAAGGCTCTAGATGTGAGTTAGTTGCAAATGAATACAATGTTGCTGATTTTATCTCAGATTTCAAGACAAATCTTTTTTACAAGTATGCAAGGCATAGTCATAGGTCTCAATGGTTGGATCAACAATTCAGGACATGTAAGGACACTTTCCCCATTGGAACTATTATATCCGTTGTAGACTTTGTGGAGAACTATACATTGTAGCCCAAAAATGAGACTCAAGCTCAATATTACAATTTGATTTAGGTTGCTATTTTTGTACACATCACATATAGACATTCCCCTGATAGCACAAAAGATGAGCGAAAGATAATCAGAGAGTACCATTTTTATATGAGCGATGACAGGTCTCACTCATATGAGTTTGTTCAACATTGTTTCCAGAACTATTTTGACTTCTTGCAGGAAAATGGTATTGCTATGGATAGGCATCTCATTTGGTCGGATAATTGCACCGGTCAATTTAAGAATGCCAGAATGTTTTATTGGTTGTGTAGAATGCATGTGGAGAGAGGTGTACCTCATATTTGGAGTTTTTTTGAGTCAGGGCATGGGAAAGGGGAGCATGATGGAGTAGATGCGTGTGTGAAGAGAGCTCTAGTTAAAGAGCAATTGAGGATTTCAGGTGCTGTACTTCTTGATGCTCATTCTATTGTTGATTGGTGTACTTTAGCATTGTCATAGGGGGGGACTCTTGATTCTACAGTGCATAGATTCTTTTGGTTGGTTGAGGAGGGAACTATAGGAGATAGATTGGATTGTCAAACAGTGAAAGACTCTTCAAAAATGCATTCATTCCGAAGCTCCAATAGTAGTACATGGACCATTTGGACACGAGAGTTGGCTTGTTTTTGCTCCATGTGTTTTCAGTATGATTGGGATCATTGCGAGTCAAGTGAGTGGGTGGATACATGGGTTCCACAGTATCTGAATCCTTTATCTTTGACACTCTCTATAAGAAATGATGACATGGACACTTCAGTTGACTATGACCATCTTTCAGATCTTTTGAAGCCAGGAGATGTTTTTGCATTGGTTGCACCACAGGGGAATGATGAGAGGTCAGATTATTGGTTAGCACATTGTGTACAAGGTAAACAGAAGCTTGTACAACTGATGCCAAATGGTGATGGGTTCACATATCCTACTGGTTCAGTTTTTGTTGCGAGAACATGGTTGCGAACATACATGATTTGAAATAATGGAGTTCCCGCATTTGAAGACTATGAGAAGCACAAAACTATTATGATGTATTCACACCTTGTTATAGAAACAAATGTCAAGTTGTCAAAGCATCATGGAAGACCAAAGATAAAAGAACTTTGGACTATTACTACTACTAATCATGAAGCACTATTGGAGACCCTGAAGCAAAGAGATGACCCTTCAGGAACACTTGACTAGGTAATAAGTTAACTTAGTGCATTATTTTCTAAGTTCATTAAGCTTAATTTCAATACATTAATTTGACCTTTCTTAGATTGTATTTTGAGTCAATAAACTTGGTTTTGTATGTGGAATGTAACTTATGTAGGAGCACCTATGAAGACGCCTACGGTCACCATGGATCCAATCAGAGATAGAAGGACAAAAGGATCCTTAATGGTTAATTGAGATCTTTTGAAGCCTATAATGGAAATTTGTAACAATCAATTTGATTTAAAAGTTAAATGTCTTTAAACTCTTCATAAGGACTTATGAACAAAATCATGTATGGGTGGCCAATAGTGCCAAGAAGAGATATTACATGTCATATACTTATGTCATTTGCATGGTTTGAATTATTACATGTTTGATTGTTGTTTGTAATGCTTTAAGGATATTATTTTTTATCATTTAAAAAAATCTATAAAAGTTAAACCTCAAACATAATAAGCTCCATAGTTCAAATTTAACAAGCTTAATCATGATTAATTTCATAGTTCAAATTTCAAACATACCACTAATAGTTAGTTGAAAGCGGCTCATATCTCAGACCTCGTGAGAGGTATTGACAAACTGTCAGGTGCTACAAGATCATGTTTTCAAGGTCTACAATAACCTCTCTTAGTTTTGGGCGATTTGACTTCGTTTGCATTTGGCAAGGTGATCTCAATCGATGCCAAAACTTGTAGTGAGGGTCAATTGAAAGTGGCTCAGCAGCGTATCTTTCAAACCGTCTGACCTGGCATCGAACCATCTACTCCATCAGCTTTAGTTGGTAGGGTAAATGCCAATGACAACCCCATTCTACCCACAGAGTCACTGGAACGCTCGCAACCACGCTCGACCCAAGTGACCCCAAGGTGCACTAAGCATGATTGGGCCGTGATCTTCTGGGGCTCGTATCTCAGACCTCGTGAGAGCTATCAACAAACTGTTAGGTGCTATGGGATCATGTTTTTGAGGTCTACAATAACCTCTCTTAGCTTTGGGCGATTTGACTTCGTTTGCATTTGGCAAGGCGATCTCAGTCGATGCCAAAACTTGCAGTCAGGGTCAGTTGAAAGTGGCTTAGTAGTGTATCTTTCAAACCGTCTGACCTGGCATCAAATTGTCTGCTCCATCAGCTCTGGTTGGCCGGGTAAATGCCAATGACAACCCCATTCTACCCATAGAGTCACCGAAACGCTCGTGACCATGCTCGACCCAAGTGACCCCAAGGTGCACTAAGCACGATTGGGCAGCGATCTTCCGAGGCTCATGGATCAAGTAGAAATTTTTATGAGCAGACATTGTCCTATTTGGTATGGTTATGAAGGTAGACTGAAATGGTTGGAGAGGCTATCAATGCCATTGTCTATCCAAGGACATGCCATCATCCTTGGGGTTGGTTATAATTTTAACTATCGAGTCCCATAAAAATTGTGACTTGGAACCATAGACAATATATGAAAACTATTCAACAAAATGCTCGCAAGTAGAGCATGACATATGGAATTGCAGATAGGAGTAGTGGAACTAGTAAAAGGTATCCAAAAATGAAGTTTCCAAAGCTTTGTCAAGTTAGACTGGTCGATGACAATGAGAATTGGTTTTGCACATCGATAGTATTGGCATTTGAAAACATGATAATCTATAATGCAATTTCAATATTAAAAAATTATCATTTCCTGAGAATTCCCCAACACCAAATGTCAAGGAGGACCCAACATCTTCCTTGATGGATAGAACCTTGTTTCATGCTCGGTTGTTGGATTCATAGAGGTCTGGGACTATATGAGTGGGAAACTTAAGAGCAATTTTCAATACCAAGCTGATGATGCCTTCATGATGCATGATAATGTAGTTCTTTGTGTTGACATCAGTCATGATTCAGAGATGTTGGCTTCAGGTTCACAGGGTGGGAAAATTGAGGAGGACGTGCTCGCAATTGAATCCCAAAATACATATGTATGATGGCTTCGACAAAATGTTTCTTGGTGTCACTTGCATGAAGTGGTATGTTTGTGGAGAGCCAGAAATGACACGCTCTAGTTATAGCACCAAGCGTCCAATCAAAACACAGAGGCATTAACACTTGTGTTGCAATAAGATCCAGATGGCACTATTCTATAGAAATAGATCCATTTTGAAAGATGTAGAGCACCAAGTAACATGGACTTTCATAACAAAATATCACTAAGGCACTCACAAAGGGATACTTTAATGTATTTGAGAAAGAAGATGTGGATAGACACGTCCTCAAGAATTAGTTATTATAACAGGAAAGAAACCAACCGAAAGGGGAAAGTAAGTAAGGCTCGTAGAGGAGATTTTGGGGGTTCCGGATTCCGCCTGACCTGAGAGAATTTGTGCCAGGGGAGGGATAGATTAGGATTTTTATTGTAATGCAGGGAAAGAGGGATTTTATTTTTAGATAATGATTAATGTACAGGAACATCATAATCTTTGTTTTTTTTCTGTGTTTAAAGAAGGATATGTCAGCATATTAAAACTTTGATTTTAGATGCTCACTTTCTAATTGATATTCATCTTTGAATGATATTGGTTTCTTTTGAATGCATATCTGTTACGTCTGATCATTAACATGATCATCTATGGACTTTATGCTATAGTTTTTCATGTATTTGGAAAGAACCATTCGTCTTTCTCTCTTAGTTTCTTTCGATAATGCATTGTTTAGGAAAATGAAATTTGTAGCATTTACTATCCTTTTCTTTTTAGTAAATTAGTCCCTTTGCATCTATCTCATGTTTACGAATAGATGTTTGTAAGCCTTTATTGCTTTTAGGTTAAAAGCATTATCATTTATAGTTTAGTTGATTCATTGTAAATCCTGCACGGGGAGCTGTACCTGGATAATTCAAAGGGCGCTTATGCTTCTCAATAGTGAAGTGACCCAACTGTTGGTGTTGGTTGAGTCTTTTTGTTTGGATTTAAGGGTCATTTTGTAAGCGTTTCTTTCGAAGACAAATCTGTTCACCAACAAGAAGTTAAACCTCAAACATAATAAGCTCCATGAATAGGGTATTCCAGAGTAAAGAAAAACATATGTAACTTCAACAAGATATAATTTAAATCATAATGATAATCATAGTCAAGATATAACTTCACCATTCAATTCCATAAACATGAATAATAAATATGTATATACAAAAGATGACGCAAATATAACATATAAATGAATATGTTCTATATATGTATCAAATGTATCAAAAGTATGTCCATATACAAATATGGCACATGCCATTTCAAAATGTCTACAAAATCAATGTTTTAAGGTGTACAATGTGGCATATATGCCATCTCAAAATGTGCCAAGTGTCATCTCTAAATGACCACAAAACTAAAACTGCATCCTATGCTGTAGGGGGATCATCAAAATGTAGCCTCTTTGAAGGAGTGTTGGGCTCTGATTGATCCTGCATAAAAAATGAGTTCAAACCAAAGTTAGATTGCTTACTTTATATGATTTGTACACACACACAAACACACACACACACACAGATATATATATATATATATATATATATATATATATATATATATATATATATATATATATATATATATATATATATATATATATATATATATATATATATATATATATATATATATATATATATATATATATATATATATAATTCATAATTTTCAAACACTAATTTAATTAAAATTATAACTGAATAAAAATAAATTTGTACCTCATCTCTCGATCGCCTACCACGATCAGGTGTCCTAGCATAAGTCCAGGGTAGCGAAGGGACCATGCCAACAATACCAACTCTGACCTATAAATATATATTTGCAATAATGAGATTAGTAGATTGGTGCAACATAGAGTAATAAATCTACAAAATAGGATGATAGCATAATAAAATTACAAATTGATTGAACTAAAATTAAAACTTACATCTGGTGATTCCTCCTCTAGAATAGTGGGCTAGGTCAACAAAGAAATAAAAGATTCTTGTGGGACCTCCCTCACAGTCGGAGTAACCTATGAGAGTAAAAAGATTGTCAATTATATATCAATGTACTTCATCATAGCAACCCTAGTTACAAAATACAAATAAAAATATGTAAAAGTCTACGTACAATCAGGCTATCACTCCGAATCGAGACGCTTGTAACCCTACGCCGCCGAACCGGTGTTGGGACATCATCAATAGCCACACCCTATACAATAAAGTGCAAGTAAAATATTTATTACTACACACAAGTGGCATATATATGAATGCATAATTAATCTTAAACAATTAACTACCTTTCCTTTGTCGACACCTGATGAAGGAACCCCCTCATGCCCCCCACTGATGTCGGCTGTAGCCTGCAAGAACACAATAAGATGACAATATATATTAGTAAATGTATGAATTTTATTGCTCTAATTGATAGAGATTTAAGCATGTACACCAAATGATATAAAAAAAAACTAATGGGTACATAATTTATAATATACCTTATAGTCATCAAGGCCAAATGAAATGGCCGAAAGTGTGGACTCATCCACCTGTCTCACCTCCTCCTATGTCATTGACTGAACATAAATGGAAAAAATATATATACATAAGTGCATGCAATCATTAAAACTAATATAAATAAATAAATTATTTTTAAATTAAATAAGTCATGTGACAAATTTATTTATAATGTTTACTCTTACTGTATCAACATGAGTCAATGGCTCTACGTGCACCTCCTGAGCACTCTCATGAGATGTAGATGCTCCATGAGGTGTTGCAGCCTCTGCAGCAGCCTCTCCTATATCTCCCTCATCAATATCATGAAACTGATATATATCAGAATCAGTAAGAAGTCTGAGGCACATATGCCTGCACATAATGCACATATGGGGCTCGCATACATGTGAACTTCGACGAGATGTCGATGCGCCAGCAGCATCCACAGGAGGCAACACTGACCTAGTCTGTGTGATCAACTGATCACTCAGTAAATGAATGGCCCTAATAGTCAGTTCAACAGCCTCATAAATGATATCAGGATGCTGCACTGGAGGAGGGGGTGTGACATCAGTGGGGGGGACAAAGGTAGTGGCCTTTCGGCGCTGGGAAGATGGCCTCGTCTGAGGAGCTCCTTTGCCTACGCCCATGTTGGGCCTCATACTCCAATAATCAACATGGTGACCAAGCACAAACACATCATACAATTTTTTAAGGAAATAAAATGGGACCTCCAAATTGCTATGTGGTGGTTTATCAAAAACCATCCACCAGTGATTCCAAAAGTTTGTGCGCATTGCTTCATTTGTGCACCATTTTATTGATAATTTGGGCTTTTTGGGGTCAACTAGTATTCCGGTTTTAGAATCGACAAAAAGGGCAGCTATATCTTCCTTACTTATATTAAGGGCCGCAATCCCATCATGGTCAAGCCCATCATCAAATTGGGCGTGCATATCATCATGCCAATGAAGAGTAGCATTATGTTGCTGCGTGAGTGTGTCAATATTTCCAACAATTGTATTTAGTGTGGCAAGCATGGGACCTAATGTAGGTATATTTTGATACGTGTTTTGGAAACCTCGTATTGTGTTCAAAGTTTCTTCTATCAAATCTTGTAAAGATTTAGGGTTTAGATATGGGGGATTGTTTTCCAGATTGTTATTTGGAGGGTTATTTTCTTCATTGTTGTCAGCCATGCCTGATTAAATAAAAAAAAATCTAAGTTTCAAATATTATTACAAATATAAATACAAAACCCTATTTTTTTTAAAAATGCTACATTTATAATGAAAATGAAATAAATTAATAAAAATATGCAATTAACTACTTACCGAATATGCTCGGAGTTGAATTTGGGGTTTCCAATATCAGGTATTCGAAAATATATCGGGTATCAAAAAAATGTGGTTAGAAACTTGAAGAAATCACGCTAGGAAATGAAGAATAGGGCTCGCGGGTGTCGGATATATGCCACAATTATCAAGTACGCAAAAATATCGGGTACCCAATTAGGTATGTTCTTTGGTGGCAGCTTTGCCCAGGTGTACTGACACCCAGGCCTACTAAAAAGTCAACAAGCGCTTTCATACATTTTTGGACGAGTGAAAAGTGAATATTTTTCACATCGCCACTTTTTGGCCCCTCATGATCTTGCACAGACCCATGATCGAAGAACAACCCATGTTGAAGCTATACTTTGATGGATCCTACACATTACATGGATCAGGGGTAGGAATCCTATTTGTCACACCTCAAGGTGACTACATCCCAAAGTCATTCAAGTTGGGATTTTCATGTACCAATAACATTGTAGAATATGAGGCACTCATCTCAGGTCTCAAAATAGCCATTCAGTGGAATATCACAGAATTGCAAGTGTTTGGAGATTCATAGTTGATTATCAAGCAAGTCCCAGATGAATATTAGACGAAGGATGACAAGCTGCTACACTACAAAGAACTAGTGGACAGATTGAAAGAGCACTTCCTGAATCTACAATTCACACAGATACCCAGACTTCAGAACAAAGCAGCAGACGCAATGGCAACTATTGGATCATTTTTAGAAATCCCTCGCGACGCATCACAATATGAATTCCTAGTCGAGCAACTACATACACCAGCTTATGAGAACACCGATGCAGAAATGGTGTGTCTTGGTTGGTCCTCAGTCCCCGTGGTACCACGACATCCATGCATATCTAAAGAATGGTATCATATCTCCCCATCTCACCAATAACCAATGTCAAAACCTTATTCATAGAGCTTCCCGCTACACTCTTGTAGCCAACACCCTTTATCATCGAGGGTATCACAATATCCTCTCTAGGTGTTTAGATTCAAATGAGGCCATCCTGGCTTTACAAGAGGTCCACGTTGGAATTTGCAGTGCCCACACGAGTATGGTTCTAGCTAAGCAGTTGCTTCGAGTTGGGTATTATTGGCCAACCATGGAACATGATGCTTGTGAGTTTGTCAGAAAATGTTTACCATGTTAGCAACATGCAAATTTGATTCATGCACCAGCACAAGACTTGCAGCCCATTGTGCCACCTTGGCCATTTTCATGTTGGGGCTTTGACCTTGTCGGCTTAATCACTCCCCTTTCCTCGGATGGACACAAGTACATAATAACTGCCACAAAGTACTTCACCAAATGGGTTGAAGCGATTTTGCTCACCCTAACTATTGGCATTCAAATATCCAAGTTCATCCTTTACGACATCATTTGTCGCTTTGGCATACCATCTACCATCTTCACAGACCATGGCACACCTTTTGAAAACCAGCATGTGGATGATCTGTGTGCTAGACTCCACATCCATCACCGTTTCTCTAGTCTATATTTCCCTCAAGGAAATGGCCAGGCTAAGGCAACCAACAAAACTATCTTAAAAATCCTCAAGAAGGTTGTCAATGATTCTGGTTGCGACTGGCACCTCCAAATCAATCCCACCCTTTGGGCCTACCGTACTTCTTATCGCACTCCCACAGGCACCACCCCATATTCCCTTGTATATGGTGCTGAAGCCATTCTGCCAATCGAGGTTGAGCTCCCATCATTGCGAGTCTCCATGAAGAACTACACCACTAATGAAGACTATCATGTGGCCCGTCTCACACAGCTAGACCTGTTAGATGAAAAAAGACAGCAAGCATATGATCACCTGGTTGCATACCAGAATCAACTCAAAAGGAGTTATAACAAGAAGGTTCATCCTAGACAGTTCTAGATCGGTGACATGGTCCTCAAAGAAAATCAGAAGGTTCAAGCAAATAGAGAAAAGAAAGGCAAGTTTGAGCCTACTTGGCTGGGCCCCTATGTTGTCACAGCATGCTTCGGCTCTGACACCTATCAGCTATCTACACTAGAAGGTGAGCCTTTGAATGATCCCATCAACATCATACATCTGAAGAGGTTCTATGCTTGAACCAGATCCTACATATTTAGAAAATTCATAAAAATTGAAAAAAATAGAAAAATATAAAAAAATCAAAAAAAGCAAAGAAAAAGAAAAATAATCGTCCAATGGTGAAAACTTGGCAATTCAAGCACCTTGGACAAGTATGTTGGTCAAAACCTGGCAAACAGGTGCCATACATAGTGGACCGAGTCATTATCTATCAAACTCCCATTCCCCCCATCCCACCATCTCAATCCTTTTCTTACCATCCCCATCCCCATCCACCATCCCCCAGCATTCCTCTTTTTTCATAATCCTCGAGCCAATCCACCATCCCGTCTGTCCTATATCTTGCACATATCTTGTATCATATCTTGTACTATCTCCTATCTAGCACCGTCCTTCCTGTATATCATGTATAGTGAGATCTTCCTATCCCCAATCCTGAGCTTCTGTCCATATCCATTGTATATCTTTTCCTGTCTATTGTACATATCATCCCACTTTGTTGTACATAGCCTTGTCAGTCCTGCAGCATCATTTATTAGAACATCTTGTCCTACCCAGCCTTGTACTTCAGCAACATCACTTGTCAACTATTCTTGATCCCAGTGATTATTCTTTGACTTCATCATTTGCCCAGCGACCAACAACACTCATTCTCTCCTCAATCAGCGGGTCCTTGAAGATGTATCTTTCTTCCTATCAGATCTAATCTTCCACCAATCACACCAGGTCCGTGTCGAGGTATCCTTCCACACGTTCAGACCCATCTTCCCACCATTGATCACTCACTCACATCAAATCTCTCTCCTTGGAAAAGGCTATCTTTTTGGAGTTCTCATTTTGGTCTTGGATTTTGTCCTTTGGATCTTGTTAATCTTTTATGGCTTCTCATTGTTCTCTACTCAAAGTCGCCACGATCCTTTATATCATGGTGCGCCGCGAATGAGGATAATCTGGGGCAAAGTATTTTTCTCTTTTGCTTCTGCCTGTGAGTCAGTCGTGTGTTTGTGATTTCTTCAGCATCGTTTCCCCCATGCCTCCTTCGGGTTTCATGTGTGATGCTAGGGAAACCCTGCGTGTTTTTTTAGCATCAGTTCTATGCAACACTGGTGACAAGGCCTCATGATCCCAGTATCCTTGGCAGGTCTCTAGCATTGCTATATTAAACTAGGTTGTGCTCTCCACATTTTCACTTGGAGCTCCCAAAATCCCCTGCATTCTTGCATCATATAGATTCATCTTGCATCTCTCATGTAGCTGCATCTTGCATTTTGCATTCCATCTCATCTTGCATTCACTCATCTTTGCTCTTGGAAGCTTGGTTATTTATCTCCCCTTCTTCCTAGGTCCTTCCTTCTCTGTTTCCTTTCGAGAAAATTCCACAATGTTTACTCCTTGTGTTATTTTCTCGAGGGGGTACAATCCCTTATTCTTCTAAATTCTAGCAGTGGGCATCTTATTTTCTTGTCTTTGACGTCATGCCACTTGCGGCATCGCATCAAAGAGGGGAAAAATGTAGACACCTAAAAATCCTTTAGAAAATAAAGTATTTTTATTTTCTGAAAAATCCCTGATGACATCATCATTTGTTAATTAATTAATTATTTATTTAATTAATTTATTTTTATGTCATTAAATCCCTTTACCTTTATTAAAATATTTAATTAAGGAATCCCTCCCAAAAATGTTTAAATCTTATTTAAACATTATCTCCTTATTTATTAATTATTTAATTAATAAATTGACCAAAAAATCTCAAAATAAATAATTTATTTATTTTTTGCCCAAAACTTGGCCAATTTCCTTAAGACCACTAACCTCTTCTAGAATATTCTAGTCCTTCTTTAATTTCGATTAAAGACTAATCCCATCATTTCCTAACCCTAATCCCAACTCAAAATATTTAATTAAGATTAAAATTTTTAATCCTCATATTTATTAAATTCATTTTTAATAAATATTCTCAAACCTAAACCATGGAAATAAATAAATCTTTATTTATTTTCTAAAATCCATATTTATCCTAAGGAAGTTCTAGACTCTTCTAGAAAGTCTTTATCCTTGTCCCCCTAATCCTAATCCCCCCCTAACCTTGTCACATTCCCTAAACAAGGTTAGCCAACTGCTAAGCTTAACCCAAAGTCAACAAACCTCTAGAAACTTCTCTTACATGCATTAAATGTATTTAAAGCCTCCTTATCCCTCTTACATGCATTTATGATGCATTTAAGAAGCCCCTTACCCCTTTCTTACACCCTTTGACCTTAGGCACATTTTCCAAATTGTGCACATCCCTCCCATCTTTCAACCCAATGCCCTTGTGACACTTGTCACAAGGAGGTGGCCTTGAACTAGCACAATCCATGTGCTCCCCTTTGAATGAATCTTGGCCTCTCTTAAGGATTTTGATCCTAGCCACTCATTCCTCCTTCCCAAAAGCCTATAAATACTCATCATTTCTAAGAGCAAAATACCCATTCACCTTTTATTTCAAGCAATGTTATAATCCTAGAATAGCTCTAAATCATTTAGCTTTCATACTAATTGTTAGTTTTAATCATTTTCAAGCATTTTTAGCTCACATCTTAGTATAGAACTAATAGATTAACTTAGTTTAATTTTTGTTTATGCATCATTCTCACATCTATTTTGGGTTTTAAAATCTACTTAATCATACTAGTTGCATAAATCTTGATTTCTTGAAGCCTTAGGGGCAATTTTGGGTGTTCTACCCAATATTGTGCCATTTTTGGGGTGTTCATGAATCTCAATCCATCTTAGCATGCATTAGAATATGCTCCAAGTGCTTAGAGAGCACACCCACATCCGCTAAGCAAGAGCAAATCAAACAATGCTTGGGTGCACTTGTTTAAGCTCTATCTGAGGTGGCTTAGCTTAGATGTTTTTGTTTTGAATTGATATAATGTTAGATTAAAACCTAATGTTTGCTTGTCTTAGCCTTTCAAAATAGATACAGATAGCCTTACTCACACAATGTTTACCCAATATCAATGTTTTGTATACATGAAATCATCTCCAAGAAGGATATCCACAATCTAAAGGAACAAATGATCACATGAAAAGAAAAATGAACTCTAGACATCTTTTTAGTAATATAACCAAAAAATGTGAGTTGTTTTTTATTAGTTGCTATGGTAAAATCAACTTCCATCTCTATAAATACTTGTACCACCACCTCACACCAAATATAGGAAAGCATCAAGAAATTTTGATAATACTTCCTAGTGCCCACTATAAAAAGATTAGAAACATCTAGAATCGACCACCCTTTAAGTTGGCATTGTTTGCAAGTCTCATTTGGTAAAGTATTTATATTTCATTTATGCCTATTGTGTCCCTTGTGTTCATGTCATCTTAGCGATTGTATTCTTCTTCAGAGATAATATGTACTTCAATAGTGTGACTTTTGTGAAATACGTTATATTTGCTAGCGTTTATTTGATTCCAATTGGTAATTATTGTATCTTTTATATGTCCAACATCACTTCTATGTTTAAAAAATGTTTACATAAAATTGGCTCGTTCCAATAGAATATTTCATAGTGTTCTAAATCTTCCATCCGGATGTTGTACAATTTGGAGAAAAATTTGACAATAACTTTTACCTTTCCCTCTTTCCATTTACATGCTTTACACCGTACAATAAAGGAGAAAGATAAGCTCTGGGGTATTTCTAATTAAGTAAGTAAAAAAAAGTGAAATTTAGTTTCAAATACTTCTACCATTATTTATCTATATATAGATTAACAAAATCATACAAATTTCTTTACATTATTTAATAAGTAGAACAAAACTTTATATTAATTCAAAAATATTGGGGGGAAGTCAAAGGTGCAGAGATTGTGTTTAGCTTGTACCCACATGGTCATTGAGAGTATTTATATTCAATAAATGGTTACATTATTATATTTAAACAAATAATTATGTGAAGAGAGTTAAAATAAATATAGTACTAAAATTTAAATGTTTTCTTCAATTAATTTACATTATAATCAAGTCCTCAAGTTTTCTTTATCTTACATTTGATAACATTCTTAAAAGTATGGATTGTAAGACTAATATTTGTATACATGATATTATATTTGTTGCTTTCAACTTTATTTTCTTTCATTTTATTTTACATATGATTACTTTTGTAATCCATTTACACTTGTTTTACATAATTTATAACAAACACCCTAGAATCTTATATTTACAAATAAGCTCTAAGGTATTGATGATCGTTAAATAGAATCAAGAGATAACCAATCAAAGACTTATCATCTAAAGATAATGATTTTATTTAGAGCACACTCTCTCTTTTGCATCTACCGATACTATGCTAGGAATGTATATCTTTGATCATTTTGTGGATTAAAAGATTATGAAGTTGACATAAGAATTTGATTGATTATCTTGTACAATTTGGAAAAAAATGACAATAGCTTTTACCTTTCTCTCCTTCCATTTACATCCTTTACATCCTACAATAGAAGAGAAAGATAAGCTATGAGGTATTTATAGATTATCTTTGAGGTATTTCTAATTAAATAAAAATAAATAAATAAAATTTAATTTTAAATACTTATACCATTATTTATCTATATAGATTAAAAGAATCATACAAATCTCTTTACATTATTTAATAAGTAGATCAACACTTTATATTAATTATGTTATTATAATATTTGAAGGAATATCTAGTCTTTGATAAATAGGAAATTAAGAAAGTTCAATAAATATTAGCCATTGGAAAAAAAACTTTACAAGATTATAAAAAAATTGGGTGAGTCAAAGGTGCACAAATTATGTTTAGATTGTACCCACATGGTCATTGAGAGTATGTTTATTAAATAAATGGTTATATTATTATATTTAAACAAATAATTGTGTGAAGAGAGTTAAAATAAATATAGTACTAAAACTTAAATTTTTTTAATCAATTTTATATTATAATTAAGTCCTCAAATTTTCTTTACCTTAAGTTTGACAACATTCTTAGAAGTATTGATTGTAAGACTGATATTTGTATACATGATATTATATTTTGTTTCTTACAAATTTATTTTCTTTCATTTTATTTTACATATGGTTGATTCTATAATCCATTTATACTTGATTTAAATAAATTATAATAAACACCCTAGCATCTTGTATTTACAGATAAGCTTTGAAGTATTGATGATCATTAAGTAGAATCAAGAGATAACCAATCAAAAATTTGTTATCTAAAAAGAATAAGTTTTTTGTTTGTTTGTTTGCATCTACTAATGTTATGCTAGGAATGTGAATCTTTAATATTTTTGTGGCTTAAATGATTATGAAGTTGACATAGGGTACGCATTTTTTATTTTCTCGGTAGCGTAGCATAGAAGTCGACCCCTTTTCCGATAGCACAAATTATTCTAATTTATGGGCAACTGCCTAAACTATGCATGGGACACTTTTCTGATGAGTTGTTTCTCCCATAGAGAAGGCTATCAGTTAATTAATTTTGTATGTTTTCAATATGTGCTAGTGATTCATGCGAATATGATCTCATTTGCTTTTGAGTGCAACTATTGGTATTTGAAGTCAGTTTTCCATCGTGGACACACATATTTGTGAAAATGAATTGTGAGATTTGAAGTCTCAATTTTTTGTTTGACACGACAACCCTACAAGGAAATATGTCTTGTGATCAAACTATTTTTGAATCACAATTTGCATAGTTAATTTGAGTTAATTTTTGACATTGACATGGCATTTCCTTGTTTGACATGCTAGCCATCACATTTAATTTTTTATTGAATTGACTATATTTTCTTAATTGACACGATAGTTCAGGGAGGATCAACAAATTTAATGTGTGTTAACATCACACGACTTCTCTACCAATTCATAAATACACAAAAAATATTTTTATTGTTGGTGTCACTCTTTCTTTGCATGAGAAACCATTAAAAAATTAATGATTTAATGTAAAATTTACATAAATTTATAAAAAATATCCATGTCATAAAACTAATGTAAGTGATTTAATTTTAAGAAATCATGAAATATTTTATTTGTAGAGAGTATTATGTGATGTGTAAAAATATCACTCAATAATACGTAACATGAAATGAAAAATAAATATATTAGAAATATTTTCATAAATATTTTTTTTTTAAAATTATAAAGTGAATTTACATAAAAGTTATACAACTTATTAGTTTATATCATCATTAAATTATCATTCATATTTAATATTTTTACCATAAAATAGAATTAAAATTGAAAATAAATATAACAAAATATTTTAGACAAATTATCAAAATTTATATAAAATTATTTTCATATATAATTTTATTTGTTTGAAACAAAATAATAACAATCATTTAAAAAAAGTAGACGCCCAACATATAATGAAAAAAAAATGTTTTTGCTTGACAAATCTAAGCTCGGAATTTAGTTTTTAGCCAGTGATTTCTTTATTTTGTTTCCACCATGTGCGATGACCCATACAAAATATTCTGTTTTTGTGTATGTTGTATGATCTCATCCCATTTTTTCAGGGTCACAGTTTTAAGTGAAAG
This sequence comes from Chamaecyparis obtusa, assembly GCA_027943335.1. Taxonomy (NCBI): domain Eukaryota; kingdom Viridiplantae; phylum Streptophyta; class Pinopsida; order Cupressales; family Cupressaceae; genus Chamaecyparis; species Chamaecyparis obtusa. The sequence continues at coordinate 2,173,459 of BSBK01007397.1, forward strand.
CCATTCGTGGTCAACACGAAATGGAGGACATTTTAGTCTAGTAATTAACTAATGGAAATAATTACAACATTTTCTTGATTGACAGGGCAGTACAAAGTTACTGTCAAACCCCTGAAAGACGCCAATCGATTTTGATTGTCAGAAATTTATGATGACTTACGTTTTAACAGCTAGCTAGAAATTTATGATGTCACAATCTCTGCTTTCTCATACAATGACTCACGAGTTCGTAATGCTGACACCGAAACACGCTGTGAAATGAGACGAGTTAGGTATTGTGAGGCACTTTTGAACAAAAAGCAAGAGCAAGACGCTCTAAACATAGAAACCAGTCTAGAGCGTCTAAGAGGATCATACGCTCTTTCTTTGCATACGCGACAATGTTCAAACACCATTACTTAACGATGGTAACAGATGTACTCATCATTAATTTCTCTTGATTTCTAATTTTCTTTTTTATTTAAAGAGTAAAACAATATATTCTTGTTTGACATGGCAACCATTAGACGTATCATTCAAGAAGGACCGACAAATGTGGTGTGCCTTAATTACCATTGCATGAGTTTTCCACTCATTGAAAAAACCATTGACAAAAATGGTAGTCTAGGTGTGAAAGTCTTTCTTTGCATACACGGCAGTGGGCACCCCTCTTTCCTTCCCACTCCACACACTAGTAGGAAATATGTTTTTTAGTGCATGTGTGAAATACCCGTGTTTTTCCTCCTTTTCTCTTGGCAGATAGCTTTCCAAACGACAGTGGATTGTATGAGTATGGTGTCCAACACTGTACTCATACAATGTCAACTGTCGATCGCCCAAGTTGAGTGAACGGTATGGGCGTAATAATTCTTCTTCATAGTAAGGTGATTTCCTGATGCAAGAGCATCCTAGGGTAGTTGGCTATCCTGCATGTTTGGGAGATTTGATGGAGTTGTGTGGACTTATTTTCATATATGAGGGGTTTGGTAGAGTTGGTTAAACCTACTTGGGTCTTGAGTAATTGATTATGATGTATTTAATGGAACTTGGCATGGTCTTGGTTGCTCAGCATGACCTAGGAGGAGTTTGGTCTTGCTTAGGAATTTGGTGCCTATTACAGGTCGTATAAGTAATTTTCCACAAAGAGTTAGAGGCTAAAAATTTCAGGGATTAAAGAAGGCCTATATTTCTTCCTACGGTTTGAAGCACGAGTTCTAATTCATCCGGAGCTAGGAGATATCGCAATTTTACTAAGACATCTATTTTGGACATTTAATTGTTGTTGTTGGTCGACTTGTGGCATTTAATTTATGTATTTGTATTTAATTTATATTCAGGGCCGACCTGTGGCTTAGATTGGTATAAGTAGGGGTTGTGGGGGAAGTCTTTAGGCATCATTCATCCATCTTGGAGAAGAGGAAGAGGTAGAGGAGCGAGTTTTGAGAGGAGCTAGTGGCTGCGGCTTGGGAAACAAGGGGATTACTTGGTGGGCTTGCGAGCACAAGTTTAGATCTTCCTTGGGGTTTCCTACCAATGCATGGATCTGGGCTAGCTAGGGTTTTGGTTTGGATCTTGCGAGATCTTGTGGAGTTTCTATTGTAATTGCATTGTATTTGGCCGTAACCCGGAAGGCCTTATAGCCAGGCATGTTGGATGAAAATATATTATGAGTTTTTGCATTGTGTGGATCTAAATCTTTGTATTGTTATTATATTCTATTGTGTGGCTATTTGCTGGGGGCTAGGACATCTCCATCGGGGATTCTCCTGCCTTGCACTGCATCAAGTGGTATCAGAGCCAAGTTGTTCCTGAGTGTGTGGACAGAGCGCCGAATGTGAGGCAGTTTACACCAGGACCTTGGGTGGAGTTTTTCAGAGTGAAGGTTGTTCTTGAGTGTGTGGACAAAGCACCAAATGTGAGGCAGTTTGCACTAGGACCTGGTTGAAGGTTGGATCTAGTTGGTGATTTGTTGTAGAGGGTTTGCAAAGATCTTAGAAGATGGCTCTAAGAAGATTGGACCCTGAGATGATTGCAAAACTCCATGATGTGGTGGAGAAGAATATTTCAAAGACTTGTGCTCGGTTGGAAGCTAGATTGACTAATCGAGTTAAGGAAGGGATGGTTGAGAGTGATCCATCTCTGGATAAATTTCATAAGAGAGTTTGAGAGATCTTGAAACCATGGAGCTGGAGTCTACCGATCAGGAAGCAAGTTGTTTGGCCAGTTAGAAGACTTGTTCGAGAGAGAAGAGGGCATAGCAAGGTCGATATGGAAGTTGGCTTTGTTGATCAGTGTGTGGAGCCTGATGTGGAACCTGCAGAGAAACTTGTGGATGTTTCTATGGAGCTTCCTAATCTTGTTGATGCTGTGATTGAGGTTGGTTTTCATGATCAGTTGGTTGAGTCTGACATGGAAATTGTGGAGCACTTGGTCGTGGATAATTAGGTTGCTAAGGGTGATGATCCATATGTTGGTGATATGGATGTTGTTGATATGGATGTTTCTAGTGTGGATTCACTAGTTGTTGATGTGGTTGAGGATCTACATGATACTATGGATCTGTATGTTCCTGATGTGGACCTGTTGGTGGTTGACATGGTTGAGGATTTACATGTTGCTCCTATTGTGGATTTGAGCTTACATGTTGGTGAAATGGATTTCATGTTCGAGGATATTGTTTTTGTAGGTAGTGATCAGCTACAAAGAATTTTGGTGAGGCACTATGTTCAGTTTATTCCTGGGAGTGAGCATGTTGATTGGATGGTTGAGATTCTAGTGGTTGACAGATGGATGCGGATTTGGATGATTTGCATGTTGGTTCTATTGTCCCAGTTGGAGTGGAAGCCTTTGGTGAAGATGAAGATGGTTGCAGATATTTCATCTAGCGTCAAAGTATGAGGCATACTTCTTTTTGCACCTAGGGAGTCTGATGCAGGAGCATCCCAGGGTAGTTGGCTATCCTGCATGTTTGGGAGATTTGATGGAGTTCTGTGGACTTATTTTCATATGTGAGGGGTTTGGTAGAGTTGGTTAAACCTACTTGGGTCTTGAGTAATTAGTTATGATGTATTTAATGGAACTTGGCATGGTCTTGGTTGCTCAGCATGACCTAGGAGGAGTTTGGTCTTGCTTAAGAATTTGGTGCCTATTATAGGTCGTATAAGTAATTTTTCACAAAGAGTTAGAGGCTAAAAATTTTAGGGATTAAAGAAGGCATATATTTATTCCTACGGTTTGAAGCACGAGTTTTAATTCATCCAGAGCTAGGAGATATCGTGATTTTACTAAGACATCTATTTTGGACATTTAATTATTGTTGTTGGCTGACTTGTGGCATTTAATTTATGTATTTGTATTTTATTTATATTCAGGGCCGACTCGTGGCTTAGATTGGTATAAGTAGGTGTTGTGGGGGAAGTCTTTAGGCATCATTCATCCATCTTGGAGAAGAGGAAGAGGTAGAGGAGCGAGTTTTGAGAGGAGCTAGTGGCTGCGGCTTGGGAAACAAGGGGATTACTTGGTGGGCTTGCGAGCACAAGTTTAGATCTTCCTTGGGGTTTCCTACCAGTGCATGGATCTGGGCTAGCTAGGGTTTTGGTTTGGATCTTGTGAGATCTTGTGGAGTTTCTATTGTAATTGCATTGTATTTGGCCGTAACCCAGAAGGCCTTATAGCCAGGCATGTTGGATGAAAATATATTATGAGTTTTTGCATTGTGTGGATCTAAATCTTTGTATTGTTATTATATTCTATTGTGTGGTTATTTGCTGGGGGCTAGGACATCTCCATTGGGGATTCTCCTGCCTTGCACTGCATCATTTCCTAGGGTCATATTCAAACCGTCAGGGTCCACGGAAGTTTCCTCCTACTTTTCATGGGTGCTTCTCACATAATTTAGGTGGGACCTCTTCGCATAAAATCCACACGATAAAAAGGTAAATTGACAAAAATAATTAACCATCAAGATATGGAAGCTACATAGGCGTTTCCTCCTACTTTTCATGGGTGCTTCTCACATAATTTAGGTGGGACCTCTTCGCATAAAATCCACACGATAAAAATGTAAATTGACAAAAATAATTAACCATCAAGATATGGAAGCTACATAGGCGTTTCCTATATAGAATGGAGGAGATCGTTCTTGAAATAAAAGGTTGATATCTCACTAAAAGCAATGGACAACCATCGAAAGGGTTCATCCATTGATAAGATTTCGTACGTAATTTTATAAATGGAGAGAAATATTTGTCTATCAAATTGAAACTCTTTGGTATGATTTATAATCTAGTTTTCCAAAATACATACAAATTTTAAATTTTATGTTTATTTATTTTTATAAGATCAATAAAAAAAATTAATTTTAAATATTTATAAAATTTTATATTGGAATTTTATTATAATGAATAAATTATATCAACATAGGGCTCAAGTCCAAAACCTCCCAAATGAGAGGCTCACAACTTACCATTGCGGCAGGATTTTTCCAATGATTAAATAATATTGATATAATATAAGAATATACTATTTAATATAGATATACATTGTCTTATCTTATATTACATTATATAGGATGAATTATATATTTTAAATATCATTGTACATATATTATATGAATTTATTATAAATTTAAAAATAATTCAAATAAATAAAATGATTAGTAATAGTTGCAGGGTTCTCTTGATGACTTTTCTTGTTGGGTCTCACGTGTGACTTCACTATCTTATACATATTATTATTTACATTTGAAGTATGCAATCCAATTGTTCTTCAATTTGAAATAATACAAAGGGAATAACTAGGGGAAGTATACTAATAGTCGTTATCACTAACTTTGTGCACCCACATATTCTAAACTATACATATCCTACTTGTAGCTATTGTTCAAGCTTCTCAGTAGTAATAACCTACACTGTGAAATTTTTTAAGCACTGGAGGGTCAAAAAGTGGCTATTTCAAAGTGTCACAAAAAACATGGCCCCTTTTCCACCATTACCTATTTGATTAGACAACCAAAAAGTATTTACAATTGATCCAATACTTTGACACAAATGCCCCAATAATCATACAATATTTTCTCTAATGTCCCAATAATTGTGTACTATTGGTACTAATAAACTTACGCAATCACACTAATTACAAACTTTTTTCTCCAAAAAATGGGCAAGAATTGGATCATAGATGATTTTTTTGTGTGCTTTTAATTTGTGAAATGTAGTGTCAGGTAATAACTAGTACTCTTGTCCTATTTATAGGGGATGACAAATTGTCATCCCAACCCATTTTTGGTTTGGATTTTTTTTTCTTTGTAAATAAAGTAGGTGCTTCTTGAAAAAAATGTACATGGTAAATCTTTTCAATTTATAGTCCCACATTTGTTCTAGAATTTGTTTTTAAAATTTTTTTAAAAGATGATTTTCATTTTAAAAATTATTTGATTATATTTGAAAATACAACTTGAAATATTTGACACATTTTTTAAAACTTCAAAAAAAGAGAGAAAAAACTACATTTTTCAAATATCTTTTATTTCCTTGAAATTTTGAAATCTTTGAATAAACACTACTTAATTGAAGGTTTAAAATAGAAATGTCATATTGTTTATACATTTATAAGGCATAACACATAATTCATATAGTGTATAACTTGAAAGAAATATATTATGTATTTCATTATCTAGAGTTTTCTAAAATACTTTAGGTTGTTTCTATAATATTATAAAGTTAAACTAATTAAATATACCAAAAAATGAAATCAAGTGTAGTCTTAGAGACACATATATAAACCCTAAGATAACCTAAGAAACTGCATAAACACTTAAGTCAATGACATACTTCTACATGAGATCACATTTGCTAGACTTACAAAACATAAAGTAAAATAAAACTACGCTTAAAGCTACAAATTTGACTATGATGATTGTACCATCACAATTGTTGACAAAACTCTTTGCTAGAAAATTGAACTTAAAAAGAATGAAAACATAAATATATTCAATATTATAGTTGTTGGAAATCTTACTTCAAGTATTACAAACTAGTCAAACATACTATTACAAGAACATTGTGCTAAAGTGAGTGCATGTAAGATCTAACAACTCCAATTTACTCAAACCTAATATTAGCAAAATGACTAAAAATTGTTCTTTAAGCTTCTCGGCCAATTGAATAATATTGTTTTCAAAGAAGCTTTTGGCAAAGGTAATATTCTCCACCTCAAAGAGTATTCTTGCAATATGTTCTTCATATTTACCTAGGTCCATACTTTCCCAATATCATTTTATGACCTTTTTTTGCTAATCTACATTTCCTTACTAAGTTATTCATCTCCTTTCATTATGAGGCTATACTAGTTGATAACTCAGATATGATTTCAAACAATGTAGTGATATTTGGATCTCCAACTTCATTCCTCCAAGCTTCTACCTACCTTTCATCAAGTAGATTTGAAGACCTATTGGTATGCTCTCCATCTAAAAAACATTTTCTTGCAAAACATGGAACCTCTTTCAAATACTCCCCATTAAAATTTTGACCCCATATAATTAAAAATAGTCCATTTAGGGTCAACCATTGGAAAAAAATCCGAATCCATGTGAATATAAAAAATGTTGGACATGAAAAGAAAGATTTTGGCTTTAATTCCATAGATAAAATAGACCTTGCAATACATTTAACTTGGTTTAATGAACATGTTGAGGACTTTTACACTTTAATGATCTTTATATGATTTCTAACAGTTGTATTAAGCTAACCAACAAAACATATAGTACCTCCACAAGCCTTTTTAAAATAATCCTCTATAACTCATCAACAATAACTCCTTCCATGTTCATTTCCTCTATCATACCCAATCATACTTTCCATACAAAGAGCATAAGTTCATTAGACTCATTGCCAATTAATTCCCTTGTACATGTCATTAGCATGCTTGTATTAAATTTGACTTTATTCCATATAGATAAATCCTTCCAACACCTCTTTAACATCCACTTTAATATATATCTAAAAAATAGAACAAATTTTTCCTTATTTCACCTTCCTCGCCTCTTCGGCGCACCCATTGCACACCAAGGTGCAATTGCTAGTTATATGGAAAAGTTGGATTTGCTCCTTCACTTCTCCTTCTCCGGTTCCATTCCCCCTCTTTGAAATAAAACTTCTCCTTGATTTCAAGGCAGCTGTTGCAGATAACTTTACAACAACTTCCTTGAAATCTAAGAGAAAATTTATTTTATGGAGTCAAAACACAATTGAAGGGGAAGTGAAACCAACATTGATCTTTCATGGACAACTATGGGGGGCTCAATTCCATCTATAATATGGAATTCAATTTTGCTAAGTACTAGATTAATTCTTTGCAAGGATAATAAATTCCTTATAGTAGCTAGAGCCTCACCATCAATTCTGGTGAGATTCCAACTACTATAGGGCATTTTTTTTCCTTGCAAAGTCTTGACCTATTATAAATTGAGAAGCAACCCAAAAACAAACAGTTTTCCGAAAAACAATATTCTTAATTTTAATCCTTCAATGAATTACATGGTACCTTAAAAATCAATATAAAGGTTGCATATTTATTGAAATTGTAGATTTCTAAAAATGAAACTAAAAACTCAAAATATAGATAAAAACATGCTTTATTTAATACAATGGACTTATCTAGAAACTCCAACCTTGCATGAGAGTCATGCTTTATTTTTCAATAAAAAATTACTATCTAAATAAAACTTAAAAAACTAAAGCTGAATTAAAATTATTTAAAACTTTATCTTTCCTTGAAGATCATTATCTTGACAACATCAACCATCTACATACTCTCCCTTGATGTGGAGAGCACTCACGATTTTATCCCAAAGTGCTAAAAAATAATTATTTTCTACTGTCTTGGTTAAGATATTAGCTATTTGATCTTGAGTACTGATGTGTTTCAATTCAACCTCATTCTTTTGCACTAAGTCATAGATGAAATGATCTTTCATATCAAAATGCTTGGTTCTACGATGATGTATCAAATTCTTTTCCAACTTTGTGGAACTTATATTGTCACAAAAAATCATAGTAGTAGAAATTTTATTTTCTCCAATTTCTTCAAGAACCTTTCAAAGCTAAAGAGTCTATGTACCTATTGAAGTGATTGCCACATACTTTTCTTCTGTGGATGAGAGAGAAACAATACTTTATTTTTTCAAACTCCTTGTTACACTAGTACATTTTGCACCATTTTTCAACACACGATTGGTCAAAGTTTCTACCCAACTTGGTTGAATAGTCGACCAACTGGTTCATCACTATTATCAGTGTCAAAATATTGACCCATTGTTACAACCGTAGAACGATCAACCCCAATATTGGTTGAAATTGAAGGCAATCTTGGTTGAATATAACATTAGCAAGTGTTGGTATATTGGCCGATCCTTCAACCAATATAGATTAACATTGGTTAAAATATTTGGCAGTTTTGACCAGGATGCCAAACTCGCGATGACCATATTTCAACCACATGTCATTGCACTTTAGTCCAATATTGGTCGAATTATTTAATAGTTCTGACTAGGATGCCATACCCACGATGCCACATTTCAACGAACTATTGGTCGATTTCTAGACCAAACTAGCCACGATTTCAACAACAAAGAGTCAAAATTTTGATGAAATATTGGTTGTTTAAAAAAAATTGAAGATAAATATCCAGACTAATCACCAACGACATCTTGATCGGTGATTAGTCTAGATATTTATCTTCAGGTGTCCACACTCATTCTGCTGCTTGTTGCCAATGGGTCCCTACTCGTTCTATTTTCCAGTCTGCTTTGGCCTCTAGCAATTTATTTTCTTTGCTCTGCGTGAAACTTTGGGTTTTTTCATTTTGTTTGAACTATTTGAGAGATAGGCTCTGACTGGTGATCTGTGAATTGGTAGAGCTCCCTCTTAAATGCCCACAAATCTTTAAATCTATTGGTGTGAAGCCCCCAAAGGGTATTCTGCTCTATGGGCCTCCTAGTTCAGGGAAAACCTTAATTGCTAGGGCAGTAGAAAATGAAACCAGTGCCTTCTTTTCATGTATCAATGGACCTAAGATCATGTCAAAGTTGGTTGGAGAAAGTGAAAGCAATCTCCGGAAGGCTTTTGAGGAGGCTGAGAAGAATACCCCATCCATTATATTTATTGATGAGATATTATAGAGATTTGTCAGCGGGCTTGCAAGTATGCTATTAGAGAAAAGATTGAGAAGGTGAGTTTCAATTGTGGCGGCTTTTGCAGAATAGATTTGGTTATGAATTTCTTAATGTTTTTTTGAACTGGTTTGTTAGAATTTTACATTTTTTGATTCAATTTTCCTCAACTTGTATCTTATTATTTCAATTTCTCATGTTCTCTTTCCTCTACACTTTTACAGGATATTGAACATGAAAGAAAAAGAAGTGAGAACCCTAAGGCAATGGATGAGGATGATAGTGATGATGTAGCTGAAATAAAGGCTACTTATTTTAAGGAGTCAATGAAATATGCCTGAAGAAGTGTCAGTGATGCTGATATTCAGAAGTATCAAGCCTTTGCACAAACACTACAACAATATTGAGGCTTTGGTTCTGAATTTTGATTTCCTGGTGCTTCAGATGTATTTGCTACAACAGATAATAAAGATGATGATGACTTATACAGTTAGGAAATGTAGTACACAATTGTCATGTTAATGAAGTGACAAATGTGTTTGTTCTAGTAGGGACCTTCCAATGACAAATAGCCAATATTTTGATACATTTTGTAAAAACATTTTGCATAAACTTTATGTTAATTTTTTAATTGAAGTTGTTTTTAAGTTGTCAAGTTTTGCCAGATGTTTGCCAAGTCGGTAATTTTATGGTGTGCACACATTCAATGGACACAAATAGATTTACTAGAGAAACAATGATTGATTTAACACAAATAGGAATTGATTTAACACTTCACCTACTCAAAAACACAAACCAATGAAATAATCCACACTAGGTCAAAAGAGGTTGACACATTCAAAATGCACTTATGAGAAAAGACCTAGAACAAATGAATTTGATTAAATAATGAAGGTATGTTAGTTTGAGCTTCACTTGGTTTCAAGAATACTTTAATATTCTCTACTTAACAAGGCCAACCACGTGAAGGTGGAAGCTCATCTGGCCTCACCCCCCTCCCCCTAACATCAATCTAAATTCCCCATTAACATCTAATTACACACTTGATTCATCCATTTATGAACTATAACATTCAATCAATACAATCACATAACATTCATTAATATAATATAACATTCATTAATACACAACACTAATCAAGAATTCATTAACACATAACAATATTCATTAACATGACATATAATTCAATATTAATACACAACATTCATAGATAATTACTTAAAACAATGTTCTTTCATTATCCAACAAAGTTAATCAAACAAGTTTTATCAAAGAGCATTTTTAAGAAATCATTTCTTTTTTGGGTTTTTCTTAGATTTCTTATTTAGGTAAAGGCTGAGAGGAGAATGAATATTATCTTCCTCCTCTTGTGGTTGTGATCTCAAATTATGATTCTTCCTCATGTCTCGAGGAGGATGACACTGCTGCACTAAAGGGGGGTTTGCTGCAATAACAAGTAAATGGGTTAAATTCACATACTTTTTTTTACTGTTACATGTATTTCATTAAACAATAGAACATAACATGCATTTTTCTTTACCTGACAATGCCACATCATGTATAATAACATTTTGATCTTCCACCACCTCAACATGCTCAACATGCTCAACATGCTCTAAAATATTCAAAAAAAGGTTACACGACCATCTTCATCATTATTATCAAATGTGCTAGTACCATCATCATGATCATCTTGATCAGCTACGCCAATACCATCTTCTTCAATCATGTCCTCTGGCACATTATCAGCTACGCCAATACCATCATCTTCAATTGTGTTCTCTTCCACAGGATCATCTTCTTCCATGGGAGCATTATCGTCAGCTTGGATATTCACACCTGCATGTTCCTCTAATTGGAAATTCACATTCACTAATCGATGAAAATCGTGCCCCCCTTCAATGTGACCATATTTCTTACAATGATTCTGGGATGTTTTTATTAGAATTCTTCGGTTCTTTAAGCCCTTACACTTTTTGCAAAGACAATTACATTTTTCAAAGTCTTTTCTTTGGAACTGAGACCATAATCTAGCAATTGTCTCGTTATTTTGTTCTGGGTTCATATTGCCAGGTGTGGACTTTCTTCACAGGCTATAAATATAAAAAATGTAAACATACAAACATTAGTAGTATCTTGTATATAATTAAAAAAATAAAATATTATAAGATTATACAAGATTTACAAATACACACACAAATCATGCTCACTAGACCATGAAATATTCAAAAGGATAAGTATTTTGGGAGTTATTATTATTTTGGGAGTTACAAAAATCTCCTCACTAGACTACTAAATCTGTGGATATTATTCTTGATGCTGAAGTAAATCAAGAATGTGAAGTTGAAGCAATTACATCTAATTCATTGCTACCTATATATAGTCCGCTACTGTCTGGATATAATTCACAGATGTTTGTGTTGAATTTTGTTTTTTTTTATTAGATGAAGAGTTTCATCTTTCATTTGTATGAGTGTTTACCTCCCAAAAGACATGTCTCCTAGTTGGCTGACTAGGCATAGTTGACCAACTAGCATATAACAAATTTATTTTAGCTCTAACATATCCCTAGGGAAGTCACGTGAACTATAAAGGTAAGTATTGTAATTAGTAGACAAGGGTTGGAATTTTATCCAAGGAAGACTTTACTTCAATTTACACTTCAATTTGTAATTAGAGATTATAGAGAATATATTCTAGAGTTGTACAATCACATTGTCTAGTTTGTAAAGATATACAATATATTTTTGCAAAAGAAACTTGTAATTGAAGATAATAACACATTAGAATTTGGCATTGTAGTGGAGGTGATTCCATACCTAGTACAAATTATTTCCTCTAAAGCTTCCTGGTGGCCTTTCTCTAAGAGCTGCATTAAGGCATTCAATTGAGAATTAATGCATTAATGCCCATCTATATCTAGGTTTGCATCACACATGCTTAAGGAAAAAAGTTCCTAATACAACTGAAGAGAGTAATTAATATGGAAATTGAATCAAATGTAAGAAACATATGGCATTAATTTTTAAAGATAGTGACAATTTAAAAGAATTGGAAAAATACAGTGTACAAGTAATGATAGTGCACCATGGGAAGTCACAATAAGTATGAACCCATAGAGGATTTTCATTGTTTCCTAAAAGAAGATCATTTTCAGAGTGAGATTTAGCTAAATACAGGTGAAACCATGACATACAAAAGGTAAGAGAACCTCAAAGCTTCTGACATATAATGCTATCATGTCAAAAGGACAACAAATTGTAGTTTTTAGAACAATGGAACAACCATCTATCTTAAAAGGAACAACCATCATGTTATATAGTTATTGAATATGGCCATTATCATGAGATCATATGGCAAAACACATCTATCTACTATTAATGAACAATTTCTTCTATAGAGGCAATTTTGAATTCTATGCTCATGTGAAAAGGAAATGTCACTCAGTTTGAAGTCCTAATAGAATAAATACAATAAGAAAACATTGACATATCATGCCTTAAATTGGCAACAATCACAATAAGAAGATGGAACAACCACAAGGTGCAAGCATGTGCAAGTCATTGTAATCATTGGAGATATGTTAAAGGTTAAGTACAATAGTAGAGCACAACCATGATACAATTAATGAAAGTTCCATAAAACATCATGATATTTATAATCAATCATAGAGAAAAGAGACAGTGTAGAAAATGTTTACATATTCCGCTTAGTTTGTTCAAGATTATAGTTTGTTCAACCTCTTCCTGTAAAAACCGCATGTATACTTTAGTTAAAATAGTTTAGTTTTACAACATGAACAATAACTGATTTCTGATTTGCAATAATTTTTTTATTAATAACAAGTTAACAACAATGCATTGCCTTTAGTTCTACTTCAAAAGTTAATATGTGAAAGTTTGTCAAAAATTTAATAGTACATAAAGTACATCATATTCTTACATGAATTGAATTGAGAATACAATTCCACTTAACAATGCTTATACTTGTATTGATATTATTGATTTTTAAATTAAATTTACATAACATCAAAATAAATACACTCTAGAAACTAGAAATTAAAAACTCCATTGTTCTAGATTATAGAGATCATAATAGTGAATGTAAACTAAGTTAATGAGTATTGGAAAAGGACCAAGTTAATGATCGATTCCAGATCATAACAGTGAATGTAAACTATGTTCAACCAATGGAAATGTAAATTCATTTGAAATCTGCTAGTCACTGTCCGTGAGGGTACAATTTGACTATATTGTTGACAAACATTTATTTTTATGGTTGATATGGATTCAAATGATTGCTAGGATATGGTGTTACATTTCATTGGAGTTTTGACTAGTTTTGTGCATGTTTGGAAGGCGTAATATTTTCACTTTTATTGCCCAATCTGACTTCAACATTATTTAATGAGATGTAATATGAATTTTTTTAATGAGTTTAGACATGTTTTCATATCTTGAGTTGGTTGATGTTTTTTTGAAATTTTTGGTGTTTGGAAAAAGTTAAGCTTGAAAGCATGGTAATAAAAACTTGTCATTTTTTAGTTAGGAGGTGGTAGGCTTAGAATAGTAATTAAACTTACTCATTTTTAGGTAACAGTTGATGAGCAACAGGGTGGATAGTATCTCGCGGGCACAACACAAAAGTTTCAATAATTTTTTTGCAGAACTAACAAATGAACTTCAAAACCGTGGATGCATCGAAGGTTAAACTTGCATAGATGTTCAATCTATCCACTCACTTTACAAATTGACAAGGCATGATATATAAACAAAAACATACTCAGGGAAAATGAAATCTAATCAATGTAGTTACATGACCGTGTTTGTGATGATAGTCAACTATTTGTTCATTGCACAACTAACTGTGTAAAACAAAGATAAAAATAATCAAGTGAACATCAAGAACCGTGAATGCATCAAATGGACTTGCAGGGGTGTTTAGTCTCTACATTCCCTTCAAAAAAGAAAACCTAGCAAATACCCAATACATGATGCATTGACACATTTCTCACGGGCCCTAAGTAGGTAACCAATAAAACAATGCTAGACAAATGCAGAGTAAGGAAATCCTTACAGGCGGTCCTCCTTTTACACCAAATCATAGTGGCAACCCTCACAAGCAAGTGGTCCTCCTTTTACACCAAATCACAGTGGCAACCCTCGCAGGTAGGCAATCCTCCTTTTACACTAAATCATAGTGGCAACCCTCGCGGGCAGGCGGTCCTCCTAAAACTCTCACCAAATAACAGTTCAAACAATCGCAGGCTCTAGCTCCTTCGCGCGCTCCAAGTGAAAACCAAACAATGAAATGAGATACAAAATCTTTTTTCTTTTTAAAGTTAAGTCCGTGTTGGTCAAAATTTCAACCAACATGGGCATGGATTAAAAAAAAGGAAGTTTTCCTTCTATAATCTAACCAACCTAAACCTTTTTAATTGATGGTCAAAAATTTTGGTAGAAAAATGAGGTCAAATGTAGTAGTGTTATCAAACCAGAACCAAAAGAAAAAAGCAATTACTGGATGTACACTTACGATAATCTTTAAACTACCTCCCCAACTCAAATCACTAAAGATAACATGATTAAAACTATTAGAATGGTAGTAATGAATACCAAAATTTAGAGTTCCTTTATGATGTAGAGGGTATCAAGGTACTCTTCTAGAATCCTTAGGGTGTTCTTTCAAGGGGCTTAGAGAAGGCACCATTCAATGGTCCTTCTCCTATAACCTTCCCAAGGCTATGCCCTACTTCTCAAACTTTCTCTTGGTCCCCTCCTTGTGACCAATCCACTCAAAGAAACTCAACACATAAAGGAGATACAACTCCTCGCAACAACCCCTTAACCCCTAAGACCTTCCAAGAAACCTATACCCCTAGCATATATCAGGGTCTCATCACCATAGTTGCAGAGATCATGTGTGGATATTTTCTATGAGTCAACAGTTCAAGTTGTCCAACTTACCCCTTTGGAAGCATTGGAAAAGACCTACAATATGATTTTTCCCTATTAGGCCTATTATATGACCTAATACAAATAACCCTCCAAACTGACTATTCAACCCCTTATTTTCAAAATTCCTTAAAAATTCCCAAATAAACTCTATATTCGTACACCCTTTTTGACATACTATAGAATATCAAATAATTGGATTTGGGTTCTAGGTTTGACCTGGTCAACCAAATCTGAGAAATACAAGCCTAATAGGGCTAATACATGAGGGCTTAGTTGAAACTCTTCACCAATTGATTTTTCATGACAAAAGGATAATGTCTTCTTATCTATGTATGTCTAAGGAATTTAAAACACCCAATGGTTAACAGCCACACCACTATTGGTCTTCTCTACAACTCAAACTCTCCACTTTCCTAGCTTGTTAGATCCACATGCCAAGCCTAGGGCATCACAAAAAAATTAATACATTTCTTTGCTAAGTCTAAAATCAACTTTAACCTATAGTACATAAAGGATCCTAAAATTCCCAAAGGATTTTACAGATGCTACCGTGGAATGTTAGGTTAGGGCTATGAGAATCCAAACCCTTGGGGTTTCTAAGTCCTTTGAACTAGTCTTCACCAAACTTGTTAGATCTTCTTTCAACCTCCACAAAATGACTTCAAATCAATTTAAAAGTGAAGCTAACTCATCAAAATATAGTTCCATGGTCAAGGATCGAATGGACCACTATGTAGATGTCCATACAATCACTGAGAATAAGGAAAAATACATAAAAACACAAAGTTTTAGCAAGGCAATCTTTCTCATTCACCACCATACTTCATCTTTACATGCCAAATCATTCATAGGAACTATAAACACCATTATGAATGTTATAAAACTAATTAAAACATAATTTTAAATCCACTAGCTGTTGGTAGCAACTAATTTGCCAAATTGTCAAAGTTGTAAAGCGAAATTTGAGCAAATTTTTACAAAATGAAGTATTTTTTTGTATTTATCACATGAAAGTGACCATATGACCTGATAAATCCTAAATTAGTACCCATAAAATCCAAATAACCCTCATTTGACATGTTTGAGAGGGTTGACCATCTTTGACCAACTATGGTCCTTCAAGGACATTGGTGACCATATTGGCCTTATGGACTTATTACAAGTATCAAGGGCCTATTTGAGAACTTATTACAAAAGAGATATCACAACTAAATAAAATAAATACAAAAGAAGGTTGATCCTAATGGATCATCCTTGGTGCACAAAGACACATCCTTGGTGCTCCTGCACCATAATCCCTGGGATAGAAAGAACTCAAGTCCCTTGAGTTGCCAACTATTGTAAACTAGTTCCATGTTTCAAGTTATCATCCTCACTCATCCAAGTAGCCTCTAAATTAGGTAGTTCTTCCCATTTGAATAGATACTCCTTGTAGGTGCCCCTTTGTGTCTATTTAACCACCTCGAAATCCAAAATGCTTTCCAATTGAATGAGCTTACTTGGAGGAAAGTCCTTAATCCATTAAATATCATCTTCAACAAAATCTATTCTTTCATTTTCATTTGCAACCAAAGGTTCCTTGAAAGGAAACACAGATGATACATTAAGGATAGGAGATATACCCAAGCTTAGAGTTAATTCAATTTCATAGGCATTAACACCAAACTTGTACACAATCCTGCATGGTCCAATATTTTCCATGAGAAACTTAATGGGTTGGCCTTTAGGTAACCTTTCCTTCTTGAGGTAGGCCATGACCAAGTCATCTACCTTGTACTAAACATCTCTTCTCTTTGAATCTACCTTGTCCTTATACTTTGCAACACTATGCTCTAAGGTAGCCTTCACCTGATCATGTATATCCTTCATGGAAACAACAAAATATTAACCTTGGGAAATCCTTCAATGTAACCCTTGTAGGCCTCTAAGTCCCATCACACCCTGAGGCTAGAAACCATAAACAATTTCAAAATGGATTCTTCTTGTACTCCTATTGATTGAATCATTGAAAGAAAACTCTGACTGACTTATTACCAAATCCCAAGCCAAAGCCATTGTATGCTTCTTTTTGAGACATCTAAGGAGATTCCCTAGTGATATATTAAAAAACCTTAGTCTGACCATCAGTTTGAGGATGGTAGGCTAATGTGAAAGACAATTGTGTGCCAAGTCTTTTCCATAATGTCCCCCAGAAATGCCCTAGAAATTTGGAGTCCCTATCAGTCACAATGGTGAGTGGTAACCAATGAATTCAGACAACCTCCTTGAAGAAAATCCCTACAATATGTGATGTATCATTTGTGCATAGGTAATGGTTAATACAAACTAGCATTTGAAGAAATACCCTTTTCCCTTTGATAGATATGACAACTAAAAACAAAGTCCCTTACATTAGACTGCACCTTAGGCCAATAATAGAACCTAGTTACTTGCTCCAATGTCTTATCCAACCCAAAATGCCCTCCTAAGGTCCCATTGTGTTTCTCTCTAGTAATGTTCTCCCTCATTGACCATTTAGGAACACATAGAAGATTTCCTTTAAACAATATCCCTTCTTGCAACATATAATCTGAGAATTTAACATGAAAATTGTTAGAAAAACTCAATCAAACATCATAGGATTCTTTGAAATCAAGGTTAGCCTTGTAGATTTATTTTAGGGAATCTATCCCCATACTATGCAATTAAACCTTCTGTATGGTGAGCACTCTCTTGCTGAAAGCATCTTCCACCTTGTTTGTATGTTTAATAGTGAATGTATAAGGTTGTAACTGCTCCACCCAATCTGATTTGTCTCTAGATACTCACGACCAAAAGAGAGTATTTAATCCTTCCCTTTTCATTTACAACCAAACTTGATCAACTTTCATGATGAATTTATCATTTAGACAACTATTAATGAGATGTTGCAAAGTTGTAAAGTAACTTATGCAATATTTTTTACATGTCTTTTTGACATTTTGACTCAAAAAACCTTCAAACCACCTAAAAATTTACCAACATCACAAATAGGACATAAGAACATGATTCTTATCATTTTCTATAATCTTGACTAACTTTAACCATATTTGACTATATGAACCTATTTAAGACCTAATTGACCCAATGATGACAAAATGGCCAAATGGCCTTACAAACATGATTCAAATAAAGTGGCCCCATAATGGCCTTATTACATTGATTGACCAATAATGGTCATGATATCCTCAAATCTTCCTGGTTCTCCTACACCACTTTCACATATCTCAATATTATCTTGGCTTCCTTTATGTGTATTTCTATACATTAAAACCAATATCTCAATATGCATTAAAACCAATAGAAATAAATATGCAATATTAGGCCTTATGTGGGTTAGAAACATCAAAATTTCAATTATACTGCTATAAGCAATCTCATTATCAATTTTAGCACCATCATCTCTACATAACAACTCCATGAGGACTTGGAGTGGGATATGGATTACAATCAACCATATCAAACTTCTTCAACATATCCTTTACATACTTTGTTTTACAAATAAAAAATTCATCCTTACTTTGATAAACCTCCATTCTAAGAAAATATTTCATGAGACCTAGATCTTTCATCTCAAATTCATTCATCATAGCAACTTTGAATTCATATTTCATTTTAGAACTACTACCCAATATAATATATTATCAACATTCAAACTTATGATCAGAATATCATTACCTTCTTGCTTATAGTAAAGGGTAGGTTCACTCTTACTTCTCTTGAAAGTAGCCAACAATTCTTCCATACTATGCTCTTGGTGCTTGCTTGAGTCCATAAAAAGCCTTCTTCAACCTTTAGACATGATCTTCTTTTCCATCCACTTCAAAATCATGTGGCTTCTCCACATATACTTCTTCTTCTAAGTATCCATTCAAGAAGACACTTTTCACATCCATATGATGTATGCTCCAATTATATTGAGCTTCTAATAAAATCATCATTCTAATAGTCTATTGTCTTCCTATAGGTGCAAATGTCTCTTCATAATCAATGCCATACTTCTATGTCAAGTCTTTAACAAATAGTCTTTCTTTATGTCTTTCAAAACTCCCATCATAGTTAAATTTTGTTTTATACACCCATTTGGTGCCAATCTTCTCTGTCATATGGAAATTTTGTAAGATCCCATGTATCATTTCTATGAATAGAATCCAACTCTTCTTGCATAGCTTGCATCCAAACCTCATTAGTGCATGCCTCTTATAAACATGATAGTTCAAAATCAACCTTGGTGAATAAAGAAAAATTAATTATCTCACCTCTTAGATTTTGTTCATGTGCATGATTTATACAAATTCATTTGGTAATCAGTAGGTAAGAAATTTTGCTTCAACTCATTCACCAACATATCCCATGATTTGATCTTTTCTTTGCCTCTTCTTTTTCTACCAGTCTACAAATATTCCCACCACAATGATGCATGCCCTCTCAAATTTGTGAAAGCATATTTCAGCTTCTTTTCTTTACTTGTACTTTTAAAGTAAAATTATTTCTCCATCTCTGTGATACAATCAAGAAATTCATCTATATCCTTAGAACTTACCATCATAGTTTGGTGGATTGAAATAAGGTCTTGCATTTACCCTACTTAGGGCTGTTAGGAATTTTTCATCTCTCTGATCGAGCTCTGGCTTCTCTTCTTCCTCTATTTCTTCTTCTTCCTCATCACTCACATCTTCAATATGTTGACCTCTTCTCTAGGCCATTTTGATAGCTTCTAATTATGTTACAATCTGTCTTAACATAGACAAACACTACTAGATTTGTATCTCTCCTTGCTGCACCTCTAGCGTTTCCTCTCCCATCCATCTTGTGCAAGTCCTCTGAAATTGCGGGCTAGATCCTTACTTCTCCACCCCACAAAAAATATTTTTGGGGCTTCACAATCTCAAAAAATAGAATTCAACTATCACAAGAATAAAACTTAGCTTTGATACCACTTGATGTAGTCACAACAAGAGGATCCTTTATGAGGAAAGTCTCACCATGCAAAAATAATCACATAGAGGAAACAATAACCACAACAACAACATCAGATAGAGAGCATGCAAGATTATATGTTCGCATTAACAAAAATTCATGAAATCATAGATAATTGGCCCGAAACATGCATGCTTACATTCTAGGTATACATGTCTGGTTACATAATGAAAATCTAGAATTATTTGTCCTTAGATCCTTCAAGAGTTATTTTTATAGGAGCTACTTTTGTAAAGAACAATTACATCAATTTATAGAGCCTTCACAAGAAACAAGTCATCCAAGGAAGATACATTTTCCTACGTAAGGAAAATGTAACACGCAGAATAGGTTAGGACCCAAATCATAAGGAACTCAACCAACATGCTAATAAATCAAGCACAAACCTATAGGTAGGTTGGCCACAAGCTCAAGAACATCGAACGATGCACCTTGAAGCTTTGCAAATCACAGAATTGCTTTGCATGATAATTAAAACCTTGAGCTAGTTGTTAAACATGAAGACTGCATATGTCCAAGTAAGAATTCAAAATATATATATTGTGAAGTAATAGATCAAAGTGTGAACCCAAAAAAAGGTAAACTGTGATGTTTGGAACATGTCATGAGGTTTATAATAAAAAATGAGCCAACTCAAAGGAGTGCTACAAAGAACACATACATTGACAAAGCATGAACGAACTGAAAATGAATGTTTTGGGTTAATGCAAGATTTCCATGAATGCAAGATGCTCCTACATCAATTCCATGTGTAATACTTCATATTTTGATGATTATATTTTTAGATGGCCACTATGATTATATATGACCTATGTTATGGAACGACTCTAAAAGTTTTGTTGAAGTAGATTGTGTGGTATTCTATAACATAATTTAATAATATAGAAATATAAGCTTTGTGCCTTGTGTGCATTAATAGACCTAGTTGCAAATATGGCATGGAACTGAAATATAGTTATCCATAAATAATTGTGGAATAATCCTTGATATTTCACAAGTGATGCAAAATGTAAAAAGATATGCAAGATTTATAGTATGTCTTATGAGTTTTGCAACATGGTTTAAATTGTTAAAAAATCTGCATATGAAATAAGGGGCTACATGTGATGGTGTGGTATGGTTCTCAATATAGCCTAGTGAGTGCATATTATATGGAGTTATAAGTGTTGGTGTGACATGAATATTGATGCTATGTGCATGATGTATGGTGGTTCATGGAGTTGCATGAAAGTTTGTGTATTATTTTCTAGATTACTAATATTGATGCAAAATATTGTATAGTAGCACATGAATCAATTGGGTTGGTGTTTATAAACACCATTTAGGAACTTACTAAACATAAACCATATTCTTTCGAGTTAATCCACTAAGATCAAATACATTAAGCAAGTATGTAGGATTTCTAGAATGATGGTGAAAGAAAAAATTACCTAAGTATAGGATGCTTGATGATGTTTATTTTATGCCTTAATGAGAATATTATTATGATTTTCCCATAATAATTTAAATGAATCAAGATGTTCGTCCTTAAATTAACTAACTTAGCTTGTAATTTGAAATAATTTATACTTTTAAATAAACCATAATGTCTAAAAGGGATGAAAGTATCAACTAATTCAAACGTGTTAGATTCAAATATGCATACATATAAGTGACCTTCATCAATTATCCATTTGCATATATAAATAAGGATGATGAATGATGGAGATTTAATATGATTAGTTTTGGTTTTAATCATGAATATTTTCTAATTAAAGTTTTGTATTGAACAATTAGTTAAAATATAAATGCCTATTAAAAATTATAGATTGTCAAAAACAAAAGAAATCATATCAATTCTCTGTGGACTATGGACAACTAATGGCAGAGAATGTCGATCATGTTTAGGCCCTTTAGATTCGTGAGAATTAAATGAGATTTGCATAAAATTATTTGAATTTCATATTTAATGTAAAAGGAATGGAAAGGTTCGACTTTCACAGTCAATGGTACTAGCCATCTATTTTTGGGTCTACTTATGGTTACAGTAATATGTGCCTACCATGTACTTGGACTTGCTAGATGCACCTAACTAATATGTGACTACCATGTACTTGGACTTGCTACATGCACCTAACTATGCTACAAAGGATGCATACATACCTTAACCCCCCATGAGATTTGAACTTGTGACCTCTCTTTCAAGAATACAAGTTCTCTTCTACTAGGACAACTAAGTACGCCAACACATGTACTAATCAATACATAGAAGCTAACCTAATTAATTAAGGAAACCTAAAGTCTATAAAATGGGACACGATGTTTTTTTTGTTTTTCATTATAATAAGGATGGATGTAAACATTAACACAATTAAATAGAAAACCAAAACAAAAAAAGCTGTTTTAATATATGAGATTACTAAAAAAGAAAAATTATATATATGTTGAATTCAATTTGATCATTGTACATTCATATTTAGATATTTTTATCATATAATACAATTAAAATTTTAGCAAAAAAATATTATATAACAGAAAAGATTTTAGACAAACTATCAATATTTATATAAAATTATTCTGAATTTTTATAATATTTTTATTTATTTGAAATTTTTATTTTTATAAATAACCATAAAAAAAATGCTAAACGCCCAACATAAATTTAAAAAAGTTGTTTTGCTTGACAAATCTAAGCCGAGAATTTAGTTTGTATCCAACTGTTTCTTTATTAATTTTGTTTCACGTATGAGCCAGTGACGCATACTGTATGTTTTTCAGCGATCACGGATATTTGTGGAAAAAAAAGACGACAATATTTAAGTCTACCCGTGATAAGTCTACAAGTGATAAGTCTTCGTCAATGGTGGAAATAATTGGATTGAAATGTAATCTGAGTCACAATCTACATAGTTCATTTTCCATTTTGACACGGCATTTTGTTGTTCACGGATGACCGATGAATTTGGTATGCGTTACCATCACACGACTTTTACCCTTTCTTTGCATACACGGCGCCCCTCTCTCCTTCCCACTCTTCACGTAGCAATATTTAACCATGTGAAGGGATTTATTCATTATTCATTTCCCCTTATTTCTTATTATCTCCTCTGTGAAAGTAAAGATACTAAGAATTTTACTGTCCAGAAACCATGGAAAGTACTGCGCTTCCATATTGCAGAGTTGCATTTGCAATCATCCAAATATTATGCTTCACCTCTTCACCTGCAATTGCAATTGCGTGCCCCCTCCCTGAAAGAAATCTTCTTCTGGATTTCAAGAAAGCCGTTGTAGATGAGTATAACCATCTAAGTTCCTGGCACGGCTTCAATTGCTGCACTTGGACTGGAGTCACTTGTAACCTCCGCTCAGGCCATGTTTCTCGATTGGATTTGGGAGGATACTGGTTAAAAGGTCGCATAAATTCATCCTTGTTTGAACTTGCAGAGTTGGAACACCTCGATCTCAGTGACAACTCCTTTAACGGCAGTTTCACTGCTCCCCATAACGGAAAGTTGAAGTCTCTCACTTTTCTTCACTTGTCTGGTTATGAGAATTATCTTGGGGTGAGCGAATTTTATGCGACTTTGGAAACCTTATCAAATCTGCCGAGCTTGAAATACCTCTCTCTTGATGGAGTGAACATCTCTGGAAGCAAAAAGTGGGGTGAAGCTGTTGGCAGCCTATCCAGTCTTCAACAACTCCACATGTCTGACTGTGGGCTTGGAGGACCGATTCCCAATTCCCTGCTCAACCTTACCTCTCTCCTCCATCTCGATCTTTCAAAGAATTCTTTGTCAGCGCAGATACCTGCTTGGTTTGAAAATGTGACTGCCCACTTGCTCTCACTTGATCTCTCTTGGAATGACAATCTTGGAGGAGACCTTTCTTTCATTGCACAACGAAAGTCTTCTTTGTCACTAACCAGCATTGATCTCTCAGCGACAGCCATGGAAGGGCAAATTCCATCTGCTATAGGCAATATGTCATCCTTGGAGCATCTTCATCTGAGAGATACCGGAATCGGAGGTGAGATTCCATTTTCTATAGGCAATTTGTTGTCCTTGCAAAGTCTTTATCTGTCGAATACCAGAATTCAAGGTGAGATTCCAACTTCTATAGGCAATTTGTTGTCCTTGCAAAGTCTTTATCTGTCGAATACCAGAATTCAAGGTGAGATTCCAACTTCTATAGGCAATTTGTCGTCCTTGAAGAGTCTTGATCTGTCTAATACCTCTATTGAAGGTGAGATTCCTCTCTCCATCGTCAATCTCTCTAAACTTGTTGAGTTGAAGCTGTCCTACAACAAGTTAACTGGGGTAATCCCACCTTCATTCGACTCACTTTCTTCCCTTGAAAGTCTTCAACTTTATGCCAACCAGTTGAATGGTACAATTCCATCTAGTATTTCAGGTCTTGTTAACTTAAGAAGCCTTTGGCTCGACTCCAACAGTTTAAGCGGCTCTATTTCCCTTTCTGTATTCGATAATCTCACTGGGCTTGAAGAGTTGTCTTTGTCTTACAATCACTTAACTGTGAACATTGAATCAACATGGATTCCACAGTTTAAGCTTTTTACTTTGGGACTAGGCTCTTGCAAATTAGATAGAATTCCATCATTTCTTGTGACCCAATATGACTTGGAATATCTGGACCTATCCACTAATACTATCCCAACAGATATTCCATCATGGATATGGGACTTATCCGAGCTTTATTATTTGAACCTTAGTTGTAATCAATTAACAGGGTCATTGCCATCTAGACGAACATTTCCCAAGAATTTTGGCTTTCTAGATTTGCACAACAATTCCTTAGAAGGTGCTCTTCCTCTTCTTGGTTCTTCTTTTATGTTGGATCTGTCGATGAATAAGTTTAACGGTTCTATTCCTACTGATATTGGTGCATATCTCGCAAATACACAGTTCTTATCCTTGTCAAGGAATAATCTCAGTGGAACCATTCCAGATTCTATTTGCACTTCACATTTGCAGATTCTAGACCTTTCAAAAAACAAGCTAAGTAGTATGATTCCTTTTTTAACCAGGAATTGTTCTTCTCTCAGTGTTCTAGATTTGGCGAAAAATCATCTTAAAGGTAAAATGCCAACAAAATGGGCACACCTGAAAGATATTCGTACATTGAAACTCAATGGTAATCATCTGACAGGAGTTATTCCATCGTCCATTTCAAAATGCCAATCTCTGCAAGTGTTGGATTTGGGAAATAATGATTTGCAAGGCGCCCTTCCCCACTGGATTAGAATGCTACGACAATTGCATGTGTTGGTGTTAAGGTCTAATCATTTTCATGGCAATGTCCCACACCAGGTAATTGGGCTTCCAAATCTTCAAATTCTGGATCTTTCTGGCAACCACCTGTCAGGACCTATTCCAAGCAACCTTACAAACTTGTTTGCAATGGTCAATGCATCACAGAGTAATCCAAAACATCTTGAAGAAGATGTTCCAAATGGTGTTACATATACAAATCAGATTACAATTTCCTGGAAAGGTTGGGATGTTGAATTTGTGAAAGTTCTTTTCATTCTTAAATGCATTGATCTTTCAAACAACAACTTATCGGGGAGCATTCCTCCCAAAATGGGATCCCTTCAAGGTTTGATAGCACTTAACCTTTCAAGGAATCATCTCAGTGGCCAAATTCCAAAAACATTGGGACGCATGGAGCAGCTAGAGTCTCTGGACCTCTCGCTAAACAGGCTGAATGGCAACATTCCATTAGAACTTCAGTTACTGAGTTATTTGCAGTTTTTGAATCTGTCTTTCAACATGCTCGATGGGAAGGTACCCCACGGAGGGCAGTTTCTAACCTTTGGGGAGTCGTCCTACTTAGGCAATCCAAAGCTAACTGGGATTCCATTCGCCAATACAACAGTCTGCAACAACTCTTCTGGCTATGACAACTGCACAAGGGTTGAGACAAGTGGTGAAGCAGAGAATTCAGATGCTGAAATGATAGGATGGGCAGTTGGACTTGGGTTGAGTTATGGTTTGGGATTCTCTATTGTGATTGGAATATTGACTTTCAACAAGAGGGCGAGAAAGAGAGCCTTCAATTTGTATGATGTTGGAATTTTAGCTGTTGATCGGTGTATAAAAGGGAATAGATGAAAGTCGATACATTGTATAGAGGGTTTGGTTTTTATTAGTATGTGCTTTTAATCATGTAAACATTTTAAAGTGTAATATACGTAATTCTACAGTTTCCTCCATTTTAGCACAAAGTGTTAAGCAAGAGGTGAGCTTGAAGTTGTTTGTGTTATATTTCTTAATTTTTGTAATGTGAAAATGTATATATAGAAGGTAAAATTATATATTTTATTTTTTTATTATTATTCTTATTTAAATGTTTAATTATAGTATTCTATTTTTAAAGTATATTATTTGAGTTTTAGTTGAAGGGTTACTAATTATTTTTTTATTATAGAGAATTAAAATCTTCATTAATAATTGTCAAAAGATAGTTCAATCTAATTTATCTATTTTAAAATTAAATTTCTTATTTTGTAGTTGACTTTTCTATAATTAAAATTATGAAGATATAATGAACAAATCAATTGAATAGATAATGATACCATTGCTTATCCTTAAAATGTGGTATACAAAAAGAAACAATATCATCTATCATAGAAATTCATTTTCAGTAAGAACAAAAATAACATTTCAAATTTAGTATGATTGTTTACAATAGACTAAGATTTTTATAAAATATTCAAGAGATTATTTATTAAAATAATCTTGTATTTTAATGTATCCATAATCTATTTTATTTTATATTGTGAATATACTTAACTTTTCGTACTACTTAAAATCTCTTTCTCTCTCTCAGCAAGCTACATGATATCATATATCAATTTCTTTATTATTAAAGCAAAGTTATAAATTTCTAAAAACTAAGTTATAAGAATTTATTTTGTAATTATTTTTAATAGATTAAATAATATAAATATTTTAGATCATACATCATGATCTCATGTTAGTATGAGAGAAATAGCTTCAAAACTATTATGCACAATTTGATCTATAAAAATTACCATAAATTTGAATATGAATTATGATCATAGAGTATTTTGGTTGTACTATTTTGGAAACATAAATATTGTCACATCGATTTAATTATAATTAACATGAAATTATTGAATGGCAAGGACCTTTACGCCCAAGCCAACAACCAATTTTCAAAATCCTCTAAGGGGTCGACAATGGTAGAATAGTGTTCATTTCACAGACAATGGAAGTTTTAATAGTCATTAGAACTGGCATCTATACGATTAGTCAGAAAAGAGGGTTAACAGATTATCTTGATCAAACTAGTTACACTTTCACTAGAAGTAGAATGAATATTATAGAGTTAAATTTACAGGACAAGACATTGGGGCTGCAACTCAGATGACAACAGATAATGGGCTCCCCCACAAAGATTCAGATTGCCCAGTTTTCCTCATTATCCTCATCCATATCTTTGTTGGTACCAATATGATCAGGTCACAAGGCTAAATCTTTTAGGAAAGTTATTGGGGCTATGGGATCGATTGGTAAGTCTCATCAAAATGCCTCTCATAAGTGTCTTCCTTATCATTCAAAAGTATATTTCCAATGGATTCATAAGGAAAATGAAAAGGGTATAGCCTCAGGACAAGATCTTGGGACTTCCCTCAATCCAAATACAACATCCTTGAAACATAATTTTGAGGTAAGAAGGGCTATGCACCCCAAAATCCACTATCACAATAAAAATAATTTGCACAAATTCAAACTTACAAAGAAAAGTTCCAAGGGTTCCAATAAGGAAAATATGCAATAGAGGTGTAAAGTTACAAAGAAACACCCCAAACCCCTTCATATATAACACACAAGGCTCCAGTTATACAACAAGGCATCTATAATGTCACTTTCCCTCAGCAGCTATTGCTTCCTCAAATTCAATACTTGTGTCAAAGGGTGATTATATGCAAGTTCTGGAACCTTACTTTACAAATTGAATCACTCGAACCATTTTTATTTGAGGCATGGAAAAACATTGCTTAGATCTTATACTTAGTTTTTTCCAAGGGCATATTCTTTGTATTATTTCATTTTGTAAAGCACCAAGATGTTATCTTTAAAAATAAACCATGGGTTTTTTAGGGGTCAGGCTCATGCATGAATCCTTGGTCCGCAAACTTCAACTTGAATGACTTTGATGCTAGATTAGTTCCTTTCTGGGTTCAACTTGAGTAAATTATTTTAGAATATAGAGAACTCAATCTTATTGAAATCGTGGCTAGCCACATAGGAAACTTTATTAAACATGATTTGATTTTTTTTTTTGACCCAACCAAACTAGTTAAGGTTTCTATCTTACTAGATGTATCAAAATCTCTTTCCTCTCAGATTCATTTTACATCTTCCAGTGGAAAATGGATACAAGGTATAACGATAGAGAACTTCCTCAATGATTGTACACCTTTTCATGCTTTAGCCCACATCAAAGACTCATGTCTTGTGCCCCCTCTAGATACTGTAGTAGTACCCTCTTTGCAAGGTAACTGCAAGAAGTTTAGACCACTTATGGGGAAAATTTTACACTTAGGGCCATTTTCATGAAAATGAGCTTTGTGAAATGGGGTCCTGCAAAAATAAAATGGGGTAATGTTATGGTTTAGGGTCTCAAGCCAATAAATAAATCGGGATCCTATTTTCTATGGGAGATTGAACCTAGATATAATAAACAATACCCTGTATGGAATGGTGTCACATTTTAGATGTTACCCCATTTTGGAATGGTGTCATATTCCATACGTGACCACATTCTGTGAATTTATTTTTTAATAGCTAAAATAAAATGTATTTTTTAAAACACATGTAACACTACAAGATCAAACAACATAAAAATAAAAATAAAAATGAATGAGTGACCTAGAATACAAACCATAAAAAATTAGTAACTCTAAATGAATAAATCATAGTAGAAACCCTAAATTAATAACATACAATATATAAACCCTAAATGAATAAATTAAAATAGAAACCCTAAACAAATTTAACACCTAGAATATGAATCTTATATACTTCAATTATACACAAATAAATAAATAAGTTCTAGAACAAAAACTTTAAACCCTAAACCCTCTTGATGTCAAGTATAAACCACTAGTCAAGACTCTTTACCCTCAAACATTAACCCTATCCATCTACCCTAGGTTTTAGATATTGTGCATTAAACCATCCATTAGTTCTTAAAATAAAAAGTTATATCGTAGAGGCTCTAGGCTCTATATAGTTGAAATTAGGTATATGTGTACCTATATCCCTAATTACCATCCCTTAGGACCCATTATGTATTATAGGATCCTTTAGGTCCCATTATGTATCCTAGGACTCCTTAGTGCCCTTTATGATACCTATGACCCCTTAGGACCCATTAACGTATCCCATGACCCCTTAGGACCACTTAGCATACATCAATGTATCCTAGGGCCCATAATGTATTCTAGGACCCCTTAGCATCCATTATATATCCTAGGACCATTTATGACTACTTATGACCCATTAATGTATCCTAGGACTCCTTATGACACCAAGGACCTCTTAGGACCCATCAATTTGTCTTAGAACCACTTGGGTCTCCTTATGAAAAATACGACCCATTATGTATCATAAAGGGGTTGTAAGGTGTTTTAAGGGGTTGTAGGACACATCAATGGGTCCTAAGGTTCATAATTAGTCCTAGGACTCATTAATGTATCCTAGGTTCCCTTAGGATCTCTTAGGACACCTATGACCCCTTAGTATCCATTAATGTGTCCTTAGACCCTTTAGGAGGTCCCTTATGACACCTAAAAACCATTATGCATCATAAATGGGTCCTAAGGGGTCATAAGATACATTAATGGGTCCTAGGATCATTTATGACCCCTTAGGACTCATTAATATATATTAGGACCCATTGAAGAACACAAGAAATCTATAAGTATTATGATGGTTGAAAGATGAGATAAAAGTAATGTCTTATATTTATCTTATATAAAATTATCATATTGCCTAAACTTTACAAGCTACCAAGAAACTTGAACATCCAAATAACAATCATATATAAAAGGTTACATATAAAATAAGATAAAAAAAATACCATAACATAAAGTGTTCAATAGTTCATTAAATATAACAAAATAAGATACTTGTTCAATAAACCAATAGTTTAATAATATTAAATAAGTTTAATAGCTCATAAAATAATAAAATTAATTACAATTTGAGAAGATACTTGATCGTGTACTTTGTAGACCTATGATAATAAATGAATCATAGCTAACAACCTATAATAATAAATAAATCTTTAATAAGTAACTAAAAACTATAGTACACATGTAACTAAAAACATGTACACATTAATATAACTGAGTACAAATATAAGAGCATCATGCTTACCATATTAAAAATGGGTACTCATTAAGTTCTTCACCACAATGGTGTCGATGAGACCTACAATAAAACTCAAGAGACATGTACAATAATTTAAAATCAAGTAAATTAAAATTATAGGTGAGCTTAAGGGATGTCTAGAGGGAACTAAAATTAGAATGTCTTAAGGGGATCTATAATCATAATGTCATAAGGGGGTGTCTTAGTGGGATCTAAAATTAGAATGACTTAAGGGGATTTAATTATACGATGTCATAAGGGGATGTAGGATTAGGATATGTAATCTGCGGATATAATTTTATGATGACTTAAGGGGATGGAATTACATGATGTCTTAAGGGGATCTAATAATAGGATGTCTTAAGGGGATGTAGGATTAGGATATGTTAAAAGGTGATGTAAAAATAAAATAAATTGTATGTGAAGTTATCAAAAATTCTAAAAAGTACACATATATACTTAAATGTATTTACTTATTCCATTGTACCATCTACATCCTCTCTTTTTTAAAATGCATCTATAATTATCTCCCGTTCTTCCATATAATCAACCACAACTCGTTATTAGTATCTCTCCCATGATATCTGAGTAGCTTTATCCTTGTTTCCACAACCAAATGTAAGTAGTGTGTAATCTTCTTATATGTTTCATAGTATTCGAACATAGGAAAACCATTCTTCATTGTTAGGTATTTTTGTATCCATGTGCCAAGAACTACCACCAAAGATGTTGGATAATGATAGCCATCATCATCTTCTTGAGGTTATACTAACTTATGTTTAGTCTCAACACATCTATAAAAATAATACTTTGTTTCCTCTTCATTGTCCTTAGATGCAACAATAACATACACATGTCCTACAAACAAAACTAAAATGGTTAAATGACATGTGAAATAAACTTATAGAAAATTAAATTACCAAAATAAACTTACATAAATAATTATATTAAAATATAAAGTGATAAAAAAATAAATTACCTTCTTGTACAAGGTCTGAAACATGATCATAATACTTTGACACAAATAGTTTATCACTTTCTTCAAATATTACTTTTATATTGTTGAATGTCTTTGAGAAAGTGTCAATGAGCTTTTCTTCCACACTTTGACCCAATCTTTATTCTCACAAGCATCCCAATAATCTAAAATAAAAAATTGACAAAAACATGCAAGCTCTCTTGTCTACATAGTCCATGTGCTTGCATCTAAACTCTTAAATGAATGAAATTTCTCCAATCCTCTAATTATCTCACAATCAAGTCTAGGTGGAATGTTATTTTATCCAATTAACAAAAAAATCCATTTAATTGTGGAGCTCTTGTTTGATCCTATAGATAATTTTGAATTGCACCAATCCACAATCGTGCGTGCATCTTTAAATTTGACTATATCCTTAATATTTTAATTTATGTATAGCCAAAATTATTTTAACACATGCACTAGCTCCATCATGTTTACCATGTCTAGCTTTAAAAAAAACTCCATATATGTGGTATATTGGTTTACTTGTGAGCGCTACAAAGATAATAAAACATTTGAGCATTCTTGAATTATCCGTTACAATTATCTAACCATAAAAATGCTCTCTCATCTAGATTTCTTGTTCTCTTTAATTAATATTAAATTTTTCATAACAATATTGAACAAACTTTGACGAGTGTATTTGATTATCACTGAAATAGAAATGATACTCTCTCTTTCTATCATCCATTGTACTATCATGTACACATCTATAAACAATATGAACGAACATAACTAGTTGCATTAAGTTGTAGTATTGCTCTTGATTTTCTTCTTATGTACAAAGTGTATAGCTTTTTGCAAATTCAATCACTAATAGTATAGTACTAATTGAAAATGTATTTCTAGATGTGAAAAATTGACCATCAAGCCATCTAGCATATTGAGAGTGTTTCACGTATTTTGGAACAATCTTACTCTTGAATTTTGACATGAATGCATGTACACTAAGTTTTTCTAAGATTAATTTGCATCACTTTCCAATTTTTCCATCTTTTAAAGGATACTCAACATTATCAAATCTTTTAACATCTATTAATTATTTTCCTAAACCATTTTCACTAATTTCATGTATACATTCTCCTAATAATAAAAAAATTTCATAACTAGTGCATTGTCTAGAAAGACATGAACTTAAAAAAAATTGCCCATTAGATCTCTCACAAAACAAACTCTCTATAAACTATTTGATTATTTTAGGTGGCATATTAATACCATAATCCTACATAATCTTGTTATCATATCAAGTACAACATCTATATTGAAAAACATCATAGTAATAACAAAATTAAACATGTGTTTTACAACAACAAGATATTCATTTCTTATTGATTTTCACATACCAAGGTTTACATTTTTCAAATGATCTTTGACTAAGGGTAATATGTCTAGGTAACACAATCTCTATTGGTATAACTGATGAAGTAATGGTAAGTTATTTTTGGTGTTGTAATGATACTTATTTAATTACATGATGATCAGTTTTTGATTTGTTACTGATGTCTAGTATTGACTTAGTGTTTCTAGTATATTTCTAATTATAACTATGATGATCATGGTGTTGCATTAAGTTTAAGTTGTAGCGATTCTTACAAGAGACTTACGAATGTCTCTTAATGTCAAATGCATGACCACTACTATTGATGAAGACTGATAAGGAATGTTTATCTAATGAAGGCTGATAGAGAAATTTCTAGAATAGTCAATGATAGGCGATTGGTGATTTGATTGGTTTTTAAAATCTTTGTTGTTTCTTGTGATGTGGTTACAAGAGGCAGTGGTCTATAATGTTTAGATGCTATGATTGCAATCATAACTTATTTGAGTGGCCGGTGTGAAATATAGGTGATTGGTGAGTAGAATCAGAGTTGTTAACAGGTTGAAGTGTTTATGTTCTTGAGTGACATTCGATAAAATATTTCATCGGTGATTGGTGTAGAGGTTGTGGTGAATTCAGTTGAGTCATTCATATGATGACATATCATAAATATTGGAGGTGATGATATGGCATCACATTATTTGATGCTAGCATGTGGAGAAGATTCTAGAGGAAGATTGTGTTTGGTAAAAAACCCCCTTGATGCAAAATTATATGTAAATCATTGTATTGGTCGATGTGGTATAGGAAAATTTCTTTATACATAGAGATGTGTGTATTGATGCATTGGATTTAAGTGAGAAGTCTAAAAGTTAAATTGTAAGCTGTTTGGGGCTAGCTTAAGGTAGTGGAAAAATCAAGGGCTTGCTAACCAATATATAATGGATAAAGTTGAAAGTTTTTGTGTTGATAGTGTGGTGGATAAGTGTGGTTGAGAAGAATCAGTTGTGATCAAGACAGTGAAAATTTAAGTGTGTTGAGAAGAGATTTTGTACTTCAGTGGATCTGATCAAGTAGAGGTAGCTCTATTCTACAAATCATTCTCTATGTTGTTCCCTAACATTTACAATAGTCCAAATATCTTAATTGGGTGGATCCTAGAAGGTCCCTATTGTAAATTTTCTAACAAGGTCACATATTAGCTTGTGTTTAAATTCATATGACAAGGCTACTCTTAACAGGATAAAGTTTCTAACCGGCCTAAGGTAAATCCCTTAACTGGATAGCACCTAACAATGCTTTTGTAAACTCCTAATAGGGTTAAGCTCCTCATATGACATACTTTAGAAGAGTAAATCATTTAGTGCATACTAATCCCTACCGTGGTTTTTCCTAATTTAGGTTTCTAGAATATAAATATGTGTCTAATATTTCATTGTTTGAAATTTTTATTTTTATAAATAACTATCAAAAAATGTTAGACATGGACAACACAAATTTAAAAAATTCTTGTGCTTGACAAATCTAGGACGAGAATTTAGTTTGTATCCAATGGTTTCTTTATTTATTTTGTTTCGCGTGTGAGGCAGTGACGCATACTATATGTTTTTCAGCAATGACAATTTTAAGGACCTGTTTGGTTGCTAGAATTAACCTAGAATTGGAAAATGAGAATTGGTTTTCCTTTCCAAAATTAAATTCCCAAT
Organism: Chamaecyparis obtusa; assembly: GCA_027943335.1. Lineage (NCBI taxonomy): Eukaryota > Viridiplantae > Streptophyta > Pinopsida > Cupressales > Cupressaceae > Chamaecyparis > Chamaecyparis obtusa. Next base: position 2,208,013 of record BSBK01007397.1, read on the forward strand.
TCCAATTCCATGTCTTGATTCTATTCCAGGTTTTGAGATGGATTGGCAGAATGCTCATTTTGGACCAAAATTAGAACTAGCCTATACCAATTCACCAATTCATCTTTCCCAATTCCAGGTTAATTCTAGCAACTAAACGAGCCTAAGTGAAAGCCTTTCGTGGTCCACACGGATATTTGTGGAAAAGAAAGAAGATATTTTTTAAGTCTACCAGTGATAAGTCTTGGTCAATGGTGGAAATAATTGGATTGAAATGTAATCTAAGTCACAATATACATAGTCCATTTTCCAATTTGACACAATATTTTGTTTTTCAATGAGGATTGATGAATTTGGTATGTGTTACCATCACACGACTCTTCCACTCATTGGAAAACTAAAAAGTAAATGACAAAATATTACTATGGGTGTCACACTCTTTCTTTGCATCCACAACACCCCTCTTTCCTTCCCTCCCTTCATGTAGAAATATTTAACCATGTGAAGGGATTTATTCATTATTCGTTTCCCCTTATTTCTTATTATCTCTTCTTTGTTTAAGAAAAGATAGTAAGAGTTTTAGTGTCCATAAAATATGGAAAGTAGTGCACTTCCATATTGCAGAGTTGCATTTACAATCATCCAAATATTATGCTCCACCTCTTCACTTGAAATTGGATGGCCCCTCCCTGAAAGAAATATTCTTCTAGATTTCAAGAAAGTCATTGTAGATCAGTATAATAGTCTAACTTCCTGACACGACTTTAATTGCTACACTTGGACTAGAGTTTCTTGTAACCATCAGTTAGGCCATGTTTCTCGATTGTATTTGGGAGGATACCGGTTAGTGTTAATCCCTAAAGTTTTATGGTCTATTAGTGTCTTACACTTAGTCATTTTCTAGGAAATGTTGGTTGGTCATCACTATGACTGAGTCATCATATATAGGCCGAGTCATGTATAATGTATACTTATTGAGTAGTGTTCACTGTCGAGTAAAATAATGGTCACAGAGTACTTTTGTTTTAGTCGAGTCAACTTTTTTTGAGTTATGTAAAGAAGACAATGTCGGGCACTAGACTATAAATAATAGTGAATCCTAAGTGCCAGAGATATCCAATCTTGAGCAAGCCAGAATTGGCATATGTGTTTGTTATGGCACAAACACCTAGGTAAACCATTTTGGCTGATATTTATATTTCATTTGCTATTTTTTGAGGGATTCACAGATGTGATTACACTCTTATATTGTAATCATTAATCCTTGTGTAATACAGGGAACCAATCAAAATTAGGGAAATGTTAAGAGGCAAAAAGAGATAATCTAGATCATAGATCTTAATTCTTGGAGAAAGTCAATCATCTATATAAGATGTGGTCTTAACCCTAAAATGATGTATGAGTGGAAGAAAGAGTGTGACAGAGAAAATATCTTCAGAATAGAGAAGTATTCTAATAGATTTCAGTGACCTAGTAGAATAGAGCAAAGAAGTGAAGGGAAGAAAAGAGACATATTTGATAGATGAGAACAAATCTATACTGGAAGGAGAAGATTTGTAATCAGTATCACATTGAAAACCAAAGGATCAGGTACTGAGACATTTTAACAAGTGTATCAGGGTAAATCTTTTAATAGAGTGGTTTTGATAGACCTTAGTAAATCTCTTAACCAAGTGCTTACTTAGTTGTAAGTCTTAAATCCTTTTGCAAGGTAGACTGTATAAGTCTCAAGCTCTTAACAAGGAAGACCCCTCATAGAGTAGATCATATTTTGTGATTAAATTTGTAGCCCTAACATGTAAACTTTATACTGTAGTAGTAAAGATTTGTGGTTGTCATCCCCACCCCAGTTTTACCTTTCAAGGGTTTCTGGGTAACCGAGATTATTGTGTTATGGTTATGTTTATTCTCATGGGTGATGTTTTACTTGTTAGATTTGATATACCACTAAAGTTTTATGTTAATTCTATGCAAGGTTTCATTTATGTCAAAATGGATAAATCAATGATATATGATTCACCCCCCCTCTCAGTATCATATTTTCCCAATAGATTTCCAATAATTAGTATCAGAGCTTTGGTCTCTTGTAGAAGTCTAACCACTTGTGAGATAAAGATCTTAAGATGGAGGTTTATAAGATGGGAAAAATCATAGAGAATCAGAATATTGACATTCAACTTTCATTACAACAACTTGAAGTAGCTAGAGGAGAACTGAAGAAATCCTTAAATAGAAGAAGAGAAATTGCTATTCAACAAAATGAAACAGAATATCAAGAAGAAGATACTACTGGACTATTTGATAGTGGGAACTCTACAGAAAGTGACAAAGCCAAAGAACTACTGGAGAAAAACAACACACTGCATGAGGGTATCAGAAGTCTGAAGAGAGAACAAGAAATACAATCTATGAGACTCTGTGAAGTAGGTGAATAGAAAAAGAAAGTTGAAGAGGACATGACAATGACTGAAGAAGATAAATGATAAATATCAATCAGACTTGATGAAAATAAAAATGGCATGCAAAGGTTGAAAAACATTCAACTAGACATGGTAAATAAACTGCTATTGGTTAATCAAGAATTGGGTAGGAAAGATGTGGAAATCACCAATGTGAGATCATAAAATAATCAACAAAGGAATGAATTGAGAGATGAAAAGGAAGTTAATGAAAGGATGAACAAGCCTAACAAAGCTATAAGATACTTTGAAGAGTTTCTAAGGTCACCTAGAAGATCTAGTGATACATCTAGACTTGGACTTAATGAGAAATCATCATCTACTGAGGAAGGAGAATCATCAAAGAGTGGAGAGAAAAGGAGTGCTAAACCAAAAAACAACAAGCCTACATGCCATCACTATGGAAAGTCAAGACATACAACCAACATCTATAGAAGCAACCATTGTAAGTCTGATCCTAAACCAAAATTTAATGGACATTGCTTTAACTATAAGAAACATGGACATTAGGAACAAGAATGCAGGACAAAAGCCAATAATCCACCTACCTCACCAAAATTTCAAGTACACTGTTTCAAGTATCATAAATATGGACATAGAGCATTTGAATGCAAATCAAAACCTAAATGGTCATCAAATCAAAAGACTAAGTCACCTAGGAAGGGTAACACATACAATTGGGATTACAACACTTGGTACAATTGTCATTACTGTGGAAAATATGGGCACATTGGAGCAAATTTTTTGAAGACACATTTTACTGGTAAATCCAAGAGTTGGATGAATGGAAGTATGGTATGATATAGATGCAATAAGATAGGTCATCTAAAGAAAGATTGCAGAACACCCATATCAAGAAATGATCAAAGAAATAATGAAGAAATCATTGAGAAAATGAGAAATCAGATGAACACCACTTAGAAGAAGAAAGAAGAGGAAGTAGTAGTGAAGCTAGTACACCTAAGGTCACCCAATCCAATGGATAGGGTGATCACACCACTTTGAACTAAGAAAAGAAGGTATGTGTGGAACTGAGTCCTATAATGTTTTAATCTTACATCAGTTCCTAACATATGTTGAGAAAAAGTCCATATCTGCACAGATTAAGATGCATCAAGATAGATTTGAGTAGAGCACAAAAATTCATATTTGATGTCGAGCATGAGTATTTTAGTCTATAGTGACTGAGTCACTAATGTTTTTCGAGTACCTATGATAGATGAGATGTGATGTATACCAAGCTTATGTTGACCAAGCTCAACATGATATTGCCGAGACAACTGTATCTCATCTAGAAAGTGTACGGATCATTAAAGAAGCCCTAATCTGATCATTTGAAGTCTATAAAGGGGGAAGTTACTATTTATTTTATTTCACCAGTGAATTGAGAATTTAGAAGAGCGATTCAGAGAGTGAGTAACCAACATGATTATTTCTAAGTGCGATTTTAGAAATCTTCATAGCATGTCATCAGAAAAATCATCTGAAGAACACTTGTGCAAGGTACTTTACCGAGTAAAATATTTTCAATACTTTAATCCCTAAGTTGTGAGACATGGCATCATCATCATCAGCTGGGATGAAGAAGCAAGGAAAGGTGGTCTTTAATGTTCAATTATTGAGGAATGAGGCGTGTAAGCCACAAAAGTTTTAGGCTGTTCTAGAAAGTGTGATCGTGGGAGATCTGAATGGATCCCTTTCATCAATTCTGAAGAATGTTCTAATCATAAATGATATCTGGTCGTGTTACATGTGCAAGATTGGAGAAATTGGTGATTATGAACTTAGAGAGGCATACAAGAAAATATGTAGCAACAGGGTGTTGAAGCTAGAACACTAGAAGGTTGTCAAGCAAGGGTTAGTTCATGCCCTTGACTTTCCATAAAATTTCAAAGTAGAATGGATTAAGATTGTATTGAGCAGGGTACATGATATGAAAATTTGGCTGGAGGATAGACCAGTCCAAATCACCAAAGACATGATTCATTGGGTAATTGGGTACCGTAAACTCTGTGGAAAGAAAACTATGAGATGTCAAAGCAAGGAGGAAATTTAGGTAAACACACAGGTAGTATGGAATAAGCACGTCATGACTATTTCTACTATCACCAACACAAAAATTGAGTTTACAATAAGGATGATAGCACATAAATTCTATCAGTCAAGTCGGTAGGATAGTGTCCTATGCATGGCAATGGACCAAGCTTGGAAAATAATTAAGAAAGATCACACCTACGACCTTGCCTAGCTCCAAATGACACAACTTTCTAAGAATCTTACATCAATCTAGAAAGCAAATAATAAAATGTGGAAGTTTAGTTCCTTACTTGTTTGTCTATTCTTCTATATTTAGAAAAGTTTTCCTATTGTTGGGGGAGTATTATGGGATAAGAATAGGCCAGTGACAATTTAGATCAACGAGTCTATTAGTCAAATAGGTGATAACTTTGAAAGCATTATGGAGAATTATTTTGTAGAATTTAAGAAGAAAATGAGGAAGAGAAGTAGGATTCATGTATCCTTAGAAGAGAAATGCAATCCGGATATATGCTTCCTAGTTGACACTGACCTCACATATTCTCAAGCCATAATACCAAGGGTATCATGGCTAATGCTATTACCTTATGAGGTAAACATTGATTAAAATACAACAATAATCACAACTCTATTAGCTGAAGAAGTGGACAAGAAGGCTACCTACTTTGGAACCTATGAGGAAGAAAAGGATAAGATAACCATGGGACTAAACTCTGATACCATAGAGAGAAAGAGGAAAAACATAGTGAAAAACATAGAAAAGATGATAGGAGAAAGAGAGGAAGAAGAACCTCTAGAACTGACTCAAGGATTAGGAGAAGATAAATCAAGTGAGTCTAGTGAAAGTGAAAAGGAGGAGAAAGTAGTAGAGAAGAAAGGCAAGAAGGCACTACTTGCTGATCTTGTGAGAAAAAAAATGCAGAAACATAAGCCTATCTCCTCACCTGTACTTAGGCCAAGAACTAGGGCAGCCTCTACAACTGTAGTTGCCAAGCCTGAAGAGAAAACCCCTAAATCAGGGAAGAGAAAAATTGTTTAGCCTAAGGCAGTGCCGAGCTTGAAAAGAAAACCCCTAGATCAAGGAAGAGAAAAATTGTTCAGCCTAAGGCAGTGCCGAGCCAGTTGAGGAAAAAGCCAAGGAGAAAAATTATTTTGGAGAAAGATGATGAGGAAACTAAAAGTGATGAGGAAACAAAGAAAAAGGAAACACTATAGAGAAAAACACTATCTGTGGATGAAATATGCCACACCATCAAGAGCTCTGATGGCCTAGCAGGCTTCAAGCAAGTAAAATTTGAAAAGATGAGTATAGAGGAAAAGGAAAAATTCAAAGAATAAATGATTGAAATGCTTTGTACATTCAAGATGATACCACTTCAAATGGATAATTTGACCCCTAATGATTTATATCAGAGACTAGCACAAAAATGGGACTATGCCCTTAGAACAGAAAAGGAAATCAGGGAAAGCACACTAGCCCAAGTCACACCAGATTTGTCCCTTGTTTACATTTAGCAATACATTGAGAAGTAAATGAATAGATTCGTTCCTAAGCTCAGGGCATATTTCATCCTTCAATACAAGGTTGATGATGTGCTTCAACAAAGTCTAAAGATATGGAAGGTTATTTTTGGTCTTATAATTGATAAGAGTACACAATAGGAAGCTAGCAAATCTAATGGAGTTGAGCTAGATAATAAAGAAGATGTTAGTGAACCTCATATTTAGAAGGAAGAAGCTCAAATGACTAAGGAACACAAGAAGAGAGTTGAAATAACTATTGTTGACATCACTAAGGATACCCCTGTGAAAACTCATGTATTGACCGAGGAAGAAATTCAAGCCGAGGTGGCCAACGATTCATCTTTGCCGAGAATTAATCCTGTATTATTACAAGTAATAGACTATCCAAAGATTGAGGATTCATCAAATGATAAAGTTACCTCTTCTAGTCCACACAAAGTTATAGTTGATATCCTAGCCAGTCATAGTACTACCGAGGAACAAGACAAGTTGGTACTTACACCTAAATCTACATCAGCCGAGGAGTCAAATAAAGGAAAAATGAAACTGTCTGCATTGGTTATAGTGAATCCTCATGTGGAGGAAAAGGAATTAGAAAAGAAAGAGATAGGAAAGGAAATAGATACTCAAGAGCCTAAGGAGAAAGAGGCAATAAAAGATCTTGTACAAATGCTGAGTGGAACAAAACCTAAGAAAAAGTCACAGAAAAAGAAGGTAATATCTCCTACCCCATAGGTGACACTCGAGGAAGTTATTATGATTCCTAAATGGGATAAATATAACTTGTCCTATGAATAGATGTAAATTCTACAAGATCTACTAAAGAAGAAGAGAAAACATGAAGAAATATGAAGGGAACATCACAAAAAGCAAGTACTTCATGAAATAAAAGGTATATTTATTGATTCTTTTGAGATGACTGATGTTAATGACTCTGACCCTATCCTGGAACAACTTGTTCACATTGTCAAGAAAGTGACTAATGATGACAATGAGGCAAATGATAAGTTTTTGCAATGGTTAGAAAGAAAATTTGAGACCAAGGTACTTAATAAGGTCTCTGTCAATATAGCAGTTAAGTAGGTGGAACTTTCTACCCTAATAATAGATTTAGAAAGAGTTGTACTAAATGCACAATCTTTGTAGAAGAAATTGTGTGATGTAGAAATATTTAGCAAAGACAACCAGGAGCTAGTCGATAATCTACAACTAAACATCTGGTCTACTGGTCGTTCATTGAGTTTGGATGCTAGTTCCAGCTCTATACATTGCACCAGGCTTCTACACACTCAAGGGGGGTTAGCCGAGTTGATGGATAATGATGGTAAGATAAGGTCCCACTTACTCTCCATTCAAACAATGTTAACACCTCATCTGGAGGCCATAAAAAGAGAGTTAGCCAAGAAAAAGGAAGTAGCACAGAAAGATCACCATCTTTCTACTACCGAGAGCTTAGTTGACCTAGCTGTCGAGCTAGAGGTCAAATTTGATGTTCTAAAGCTTGCAACATCCGGTTGGGACAGTACATTGCACATGGTCATGAAAATTCACAAACCATTTCTAGAAAAACATTTCAAGCTCCCTACACCCCAAGAACTTCAAGTGACAAAAATAAGGGGGAAATAGTAGAGTGACATGACATGTTAAGTCATAAAGAGGGAACAGATTTGGAGAGCAGAATTAGATTGAAGAAAGCAGAAATGAATGGTATGACATACTACATTTTGTATATGTGTATATGTATTTGAGTGTATGTCAAGTAAGGAAGTCTTATATGTACAAATGTAAATCTTTTTTGTTTTGTAAGACCGAGTTAAGTTTTAGGGTGAGTATCATGTATATTATTTTGGTGGTACTAAGTACTTTCATAAATGTAATGAAAATGTCATGACAAAGTGTTTTTGCCACTAATGTCAAAGGGGGAGATTGTTGATCCCTAAAGCTTTGTTGTCTATTAGTGTCTTACACTTAGTCATTTTCTAAGCAATGTTGGTCAGTCATCACTACGATCGAGTCATCATATATAGGCCGAGTCATTTTTAATGTATATTTACTAAACAATAGTCACTGCCGAGTAAAACAATGATTACTGAGTACTTTTGTTTTAGCTGAGTCAACTTTTGCCGAGTTATGTAAAGAAGACAATACCGAGCAAGCCAGAATTAACATGTGTTTGTTATGGCATAGACACCTAGGTAAACTTGAATAGGGGTACAATGGCATCACCACTATTCAAATGTAAATGTATGGGGGAAATATGAGATCCACTCCAAAATCCAAATTCCCAAAGGAGAGATCCAATTTGATCAACCAAAAGGCTAATGCACAATCGAATCAATCTATGAAGAATATGAAAGAGAGAGAAAAACCCTATATTTCCCTATGGTTGAATTATGTTTGAAATCTGAAATAATTAAAATACAAATACTAACCTCAAATTAGGGAAAATTTGGAAAATGCCAATTTCTGATGTTTGTGTGTACTTTTGGGCAATTCTGCAACCTATTTTGGATTGGAAATGCCGAGACAAAGAAAACTCAAAAATCTTTTGTCTTTCTGATGGTAGGTAGTCGTTGTCCCTCATAAAAGGTCAAAGGCTAGATTCTTTATTTGAAGGTTGATTTTGACTTTGTTCATAGATCTTAGAAGTTTTCTGAAAAGGGTATCCAAATCTACTCTCAGATCCAAAATTCTGCACTTGTACTTACAAGAAAAATGGTTTTGTTGTTTGTTTGAGGGGTTTGCCTTGGTCAAACCCTTGTTTGGAATCAACCTTAATATTAAAATAAGAATGCTAGCAAGTAGTAGAAATGGATCTAACAATGAAGCTATGCAATTCAATAGATATGCAATTGTATTTCGAATGTAAATAAGTATATTGATATGAAAGCTTGAACACAACAATGACAAGTGTAAATCAAAACCATGAAAGTTAATACCAAACCTCCATTCTTGTATCCTTGGAATCCACCTTGAGGGAAGAATGAAATAGATCTTGAAGATGAAAAAATGATCTTGAAGGAAGATCACACCATCGTGATGGCTAGATCTAGGGTTTGAATGATGAATCTTGAATGCTTGAACCAAATCCCTTCAATGGCTTGAATGCTTGAATCCTTGATCTTCAATGGAGAACTTGGATGGAGAAGAGGACTTGAATGCTTCCTTGAAAATTCTTGGGAGATGCTTGCTTGACCTTGCTTAAAAGATTGAGTGCTTGATAGCAAAAGGTGATGATGAAAATGAGAGAGGAAGGCATCCTTTTATAGTGAACTAGGGCACAATCCTCTAGAGGGGCCACCTTGGAGAATTAAATCCCAATTAGGTCCTAACCTTTAAAAAATATACCTAGATTAAATGCAAGTTGAGGATTTACCATTTTGAAACCTAAAATGGTTGACCCGGAGGCGAGAAAACAAATATCCCAAAAACTCGACACTCAAAAATCAAGGAAATTTGAAATTTGGACAGGGGGGTCAAGGATGAGCTCAAATATGACTAGGTCAGGATTGAGGTTGATCCTGACCAAGTCAAGGTGGAGGTCAACTTTGACCTTATGGTCGAAAACCTAAGGATCCTGACCCAGAATGTTAAGAAATGCAGATTGAAGTGAAAATCAGGGACAAATAGAAGAAGAATGAAGAGAACAAGTATGATCCAAGAAAAGAGCTGATTCAAGGTGCTTGACATGATCCAGACCACTCACTAAGAGGGCTAAACTCTCATAACATGGAAGTGCTTCCATTTTAAGATGATACATTAAGCCCCCACTTTAGCAAGAGTATGGACTCGATGCAAAATCTTGGTAAAGGAGAAGGAAGAAGACATCCCAGTGGATTTGAAATGAGATAGAATGACACTTAGTTAGGCACACAAGCCCCCAGGCTAAGGATTTTAACTCAACATACGTGCATGAGGGTGCGAAAAACAAAAGGAAACAAAAGAGGGGTTAGTACTAAAACAAACCCAAATCAACTAGCATAAGAAACCTTGCTAAGAAAAATTTCTTATACTAACATCATATTTTGAAAGCTATCATAAAATCATAAATGTTTACATAAGAAAGACAAGAATAACAATATAAATGACATAGCTTCATGATCCAGACCTACTAGCATGAAATTGAAAAGAGAGAAAGGGGGAAGAGTGATTACCTCACCTAGTAAGATGCATACCTTACCATGAATCACCCTGGAGGGAGAGCCCAACAAGTTCACCCATAAACAATGCTTGCAATTGTAATGCGTCTTCTAACAGCTTTTGGAATACCCAAAGATCCACCTTCTTGTATCACTATGAATATGAAATGCATGTCTCCTTAGGATTTAGCAACTTATGTGTGTTACCTTCGGAAGATTTAGCATATGAATGCATGTCCCTTTAAGAATTAGCAATGTATGTGCATTAACTTCAGAGGATTTAGCATATTTAAAATTGGAAATGCGCATCCCTTCTAAATTTAGCAACTTATGTGTGTTACGTTCCAAGATTTAGCATATTGAAAAAGTTTTGAAAAATGCATGTCTCCTCAGGATTTAGCAACTTGTGTGCATTACCATAAGAAGATTTAGCATATAGATGCGTGTCTTTTCAAGATTCAACAACTTGTCTATGTTACCTTCCAAGATTTAGGATGTAAAAATAAAAAACCATAGTACAAGGGAGGCCCCATATATGCTCCCCTCCTTAATATGGAAAAAACATACTATTTTGACATGTTAAGGAAAGAAAAGAATAAGGATAAAGCCTTCTTCAACATCAAGACAATATCCACAAACAACACCCAGTCCAAGCCAAGAAGGTCACAGCTCCTATGAGGCCATGGAAGGGACAAATGTAAAGAGATATCATGTAAGAAGTGAAAAGAAAGTAACTCTCATGAGGGATAAAACACTATTCAGTTTCCAAGATGAGAGATATATCAACCATGGATACCCAATGTCAAACAAAAAAATAGGTTATTATCAAGGACATAGATCCTCAAGGCAAACCAAAATTTTCATGTATGATTGGATATCACATAATAGATAGATACTGCTTAACCAAGAAAAGAGGTGATTCCCAAAAAGATAGAAAGGAAGGAGATAGCATCCTTGCCCCCCAAGTGTAGGAACAAAGATGGAAGATGATACCTACTTCACAAAGCAAGGAGATATCTTGTTTACAACAATGTATACCATATTCTTAGTGAAGGATATTGTCCCCTACATCCAAGAATATAGATAATTGTGAAAAGAATATGTCACTCATGGAAAAAGGAACCTCAAAGAAAGAGATCTTATCAACAAGACCCCCACCAAAGAGGAGTTCTTTAGATAAAATATCATCTTTCAAAAGGTGGGAACAAAGATTCAATCATCAAGCCCCCTACACACAAGAGGAAAAGGAATCTTTGAAATGAGGAAAAGAACTCTAATACCAAAGCAAGGGTGAGAGTTTATAAAGAACGTAATTTGCAAAATAGAGAAGAGGTTATGACTTAGGTCAACAAATTCTCATATAAGAAGGTTACCCATAGTCAAAACATCTATCAATATGTTGAAATAATGTTGCAATATAAAAAAATACCACTAAGCTAAGGAAAGAAACTCCCTAGACAAAGAGAAAGAAAGAGGTACCTTGCCCCCCAGTGTTAGAGACAAGGGATACCTTCGCAAAATAAATGTCTTCAAAAAGATATCTTGAAGGATTCTATGGATGATTAAAAAACATCATGAAAAACCATAGAAAAATAGGAGAGAAAGAATACCAATTAAGCCCTAATAAAAGACCTAATGGATGTTAGGAGACTAGATGAAGATACACCTCTTGCCCCCCAGTCTTGAGACAAGAGGGGTAGAACATCTACATTATATCTAAAGGATTGGAATCCCCTATATTAAAATTATGAAGGAATTGTAAAACTGCATGAGAGTGAGATATAATTCCTAAAGAAGCTCTTTCTCTAACATATAACTTGAAATGTTTACAATCAACAAGTAAATGTGTGTTGCTATAATGAAAAGGACATTTGTATTTGTTTAAAGCATTAATCGACATAGGTTTGAAGATATCTTTCTTGGAATTCATTAGTTCAACATATACCTCCTTAGCCACTTCTTGACGAGTATTAGGGTTATTTAAAATAAGTGTGGGGACAAGAAGGTGAAGAGGAGGACGATGATCAATACCACCTACCTTGACTTGAAATTTTGAACAACCAACACCATACATATCTGGTTTAGGTGGTATATGAACTGGAAACCTAATAATATGCTCATTAACTCCAAGTACTAAACCTTTATAACCTTGTTTATTCACCATATTATATCCGGTAGTGTACATATTATGTAAAGCTTCTACAGAAGGTGATTGTTTATCATGTTCACGAGTAAAGGTTGTATAATGTGGGATAATAGGTTTTGAAGAAATTTCTTTACCCTTTCCTTTAATATCATCATGAATCAAAGGAGAAGGTAAATCAAAGAAATATTTCTCATCCACATCCTAAACAATAGCTTCAATCCCATCATAAGTATGGGAAGAGTGAGGAATAACAGATGGAGAATTAGGTATCGGATTAGGAAGATTAGGATTAGGACTAGGATTGATAGAATTAGGATTAGGATTAGGAAGATTAGGATTAGGATTAGGAATAGGATTGATAGGATTAGGATTAATAGGAGATGGTGTATCATCTACCAAATTTTTCACATAATCCAAAAGATTAATAAGGCTACCACATTAATCTTTAATGAAGGTAGACTAGTGTCGGTCAATTTCACAAAAGCATAGGCAAGAGAAAAGTGAAGGGTCATCAACATAATGAAGTGAATGATATTCTCATAAACATCATAGGTATTATAAAGAGATGCTAAAAGCAGGGTAATAAAGAACATGACTACACACCAAACCATCTTAACAATCTCCATGGAAAATGAAATATTTTTATATTTTTATTGAATATGTAGATTTTTTTGTATTTTTGAATTTAAAATGCAAGAGCATAAAATAGATCTAATCTAAATGCAAGAAAGGATCTAAAATCTAACACAATATGGCATCTAATTCCACAAAAGAAAAGGAGAGTAAGTATGTCGCATTCACCAAAATGAATAGTGAAGGTGAACACACAAGGTAGTACAAAGGGAGATCTAACACCATAAAAGAAAGAGTTATCGCAGACGGGTTCACCAAAATGAATAGGTGTAAAATGGCATCACCACTATTAAAATGTAAATGTATGGGGAAATATGAGATCTAATCCTAAATCCAAATTCCCAAAGGAGAGATCCAATTTGATCAACCAAAATGCTAATGCATAATCCAATCAATCTATGAAGAATATGAAAGAGAGATAAAATCCATATATTTCCCTATGGTTGAATTATGTTTTAAATCTAAAATATTTGAAATACAAATACTAACCTCAAATTGGGGCAAATCTAGAAAATGCCAATTTTTTATGTTTGTGTGTACTTTCAGGCAATTCTGCAACTTGTTTCAGACTTGAAATGTCGAGATGAAGAAAACCCAAAAATATTTTGTCTTTTCAACGGTAGGTAGTCTTTGACCCTCATAAAAGGTCAAAGGATAGATTCTTTATTTGAAGGCCGATTCTGACTTTGTTCACGGATCTCAGAAGTTTTTCGAAAAGAGTATCCAAATCTACTCTCAGATCTGAAATTTCGCACCTGTACCTACAAAAAAATGGTTTTGTTGTTTGTTTGAGGGGTTTGCCTTGGTCAAACCCCAGTTTGGAATCAACCTTAATATTGAAATAAGAATGCTAGCAAGTAGTAGAAATGGATCTAACAACATGAAGCTATGCAATTCAATAGATATGCAATTGTATTTCAAATGAAAACAAGTATATTGACATGAAAGCTTGAACACAACAAAGGCAAGTGTAAATCAAAACCATGAAAGTAAATACAAAACCTCCATGCTTGTATGCTTGTATGCTTGGTATCCACCTTGAGGGAAAAATGAAATAGATCTTGAAGATGAAAAAATGATCTTGAAGGAAGATCACACCATCATGATGGCTAGATCTAGGGTTTGAATGATGAATCTTGAATGCTTGAACCAAATCCCTTCAATGGCTTGAATGCTTGAATCCTTGATCTTCAATGGATAACTTGGATGGAGAAGAGGACTTGAATGTTTCCTTGAAAATTCTTGGGAGATGCTTGCTCTACCTTTCTTGAAAGATTGAGTGCTTGATGGAAAAAGGTGATGATGAAAATGAGAGAGGAAGGCATCCTTTTATAGTGAACTATGACACAATCCTCTAGAGGAGTCACCTTAGAGAATTAAATCCCAATTAGGTCCTAACCTTTAGAAAATAGACCTAGATTAAATTCAATTTGAGGATTTACTATTTCGAAACCCAAAATGGCCGACCTGGAGGTGGGAAAAGAAATATCCCTGAAACTCGACACCCGAAAATCAAGGAAATTTGAAATTTGGACAAGGGGGTCAAGGACAAGCTTGAATCTGACTAGGTTAGGATTGAGGTCAATCCTAACCAGGTTAGGGTAGAGGTCAACTTTGACCCAATAAGGTTGACTTTGACCTTATGGTCAAAAACCTGAGGATTCTGACCCAGAATGTTAGGAAGTGCAGATTGAAGTGAAAATTAGGGACATATAGAAGTAGAATGAAGAGAACAAGTATGATCTGAGAAAAGAGATGATTCAAGGTGCTTGACATGACCCAGACCACTCACTCAGAGGGCTAAATGTTCTTAACATGGAAATGCTTCCATTTTAAGATGATACATTAAGCCCCCACTTTAGCAAGAGTATGGACTCGATGCAAACTCTTGGTAAAGGAGAAGGAAGAAGAGATCCCAGTGGATTCAAAATGAGATAGAATGACACTTAGTTAGAGACACAAGCTGTCAGGCTAAGAATTCTAACTCAAGATACGCACACCAGGGTGTGAAAAACAAAAGGACACAAAAGAGGGGTTAGTACTAAAACAAACCCAAATAAACTAGCATAAGAAACCTTGCTAAGAAAAATTTCTTATACTAGGATCATATTTGGAAAGCTATCATAAAAGCATAAATGTTTACATAAGAAAGACAAGAATTACACTATAAATGACGTAGCTTCATGATCCAGACCTACTAGCATGAAAGAGAAAAGAGAGAAAGGGAGAAGAGTGATTACCTCACCTAGTAAGATGTCCACCTTACCATGAATCACCCTAGAGGAAGAGCCCAACAGGTTCACCCATAAACTGTTCTTGCAATTGTAATGCATCTTCTGACAACTTTTGGAATACCCATAGATCCACCTTCTTGTATCACTATGAATATGAAATGCGTGTCTCCTTAGGATTTAGCAACTTATGTGTTTTACGTTTAGAAGATTTAGCATATGAATGCATGTCCCTTCAAGATTTAGCAACTTATGTGTGTTACCTTCAGAGGATTTAGCATATTTAAAATTGGAAATGCATGTCCCTTTAGGATTTAGCAACTTATGTGCGCTACCTTCCAAGATTTAGCATATTGAAAAAGTTTTGAAAAATGCATGTCTCCTCAAGATTTAGTAACTTATGTTCGTTACCATCGAAATATTTATCATATAGATGCATGTCTTTTCAGGATTTGGCAACTTATGTGTGTTACCTTCCAAGATTTAGCATGTAAAAATTAAAAACCATAGTACAAGGGAGGCCCCATATATGCCCCCCTCCTTAATATGGCAAAAGCATACTATTTTGACATGTTAAGGAAAGAAAAGAATAAGGATAAAGCCTTCTTTAACATCAAGAAAATATCCACAAACAACACCCAGTCCAAGCCAAGAAGGTCACAACTCCTATGAGGCCATGGAAGGGATGAATGTAAAGAGATATTATGCAAGAAATGAAAAGAAAGTAACCCTCATGAGGGATAGCACACTATTCAGGTTCCAAGATGAGAGATATATCAACCATGGAAACCCAATGTCAAACAACCAAATAGGTTATTCTCAAGGACATAGATCCTCAATGCAAACCAAAATTTTCATGTATGATTAGATATCACATAATAGATAGATACTACTTAACCAGGGAAAGAGGTGAATCCCAGAAAGATAGAAAGGAAGAAGACAACATCCTTGCCCCCAAGTGTAGGAACAAAGATGGAAGAGGATACCTACTTCACAAAGCAAGGAGATATCCTGTTTACAACAATGTATACCATATTCTTAGCAAAGGATATTGTCCCCTACGTCCAAGAATATAGATAATCATGAAAAAAATATGTTACTCAAGGAAAAAAGGATCCTCAAAGAAAGAGATCTTATCAACAAGACCCCCACCAAAGAGGAGTGGTTTAGATAAAATATCATCTTTCAAAAGGCGGGAGCAAAGATTCAATTATCAAGAACCTTGCAAACAAGAGGAAAAGGAATCTTTGAAATAAGGGAAACAACTCTAACGCCAAAGCAAGGGTGAGAGTTTATAAAGAACATAATTTGCAAAAAAGAGAAGAGGTGATGACTTAGGTCAACAACTTCTCATATAAGAAGGTTACCCATACTCAAAACATCTATCAATATGTTGAAATAATTTTGCAATATAAACAAATACCACTAAGCTAAGGAAAGAAACTCCCTAGACAAAGAGAAAGAAAGAGGTACCTTGCCCCCCAATGTTAGAGACAAGGGATACCTTCCCAAAACAAATGTCTTAGAAAAGATATCTTGAAGGATTCTATGGATGAGTAAAAAACATAATGCAAAAACATAAAAAAATAGGAGAGAAAGAATACCAATTAAGCCCTAATAAAAGACCTAATGGATCCTAGGAGATTGGATGAAGATACACCTCTTGTCCCCTAGTCTTGAGACAAGAGGGGTAGAACATCTACATTATATCTAAAGGAGGTGAATCCCCTATATCAAAATTATGAAGGAATTGTAAAAATGCACGAGAGTGAGATATAATTCCTAAAGCAACTCTTTCTCTAACATATAACTTGAAATGTTTACAATCAACAAGTAAATGTGTGTTGCTATAATGAAAAGGACATTTGTATTTGCATCAAGCATCAATCGGCATAGGTCTAAAGATTTCTTTCTTGGAATTCATTAGTTCAACATATACCTCCTTAGCCACTTCTTGACGAGTATTAGGGTTATCTAAAATAGGTGTGGGGAGAAGAAGGTGAAGAGGAGGATGATGATCAACACCACCTACCTTGACTTGAAATTTTGAACAACCAACACCATACATATCTGGTTTAGGTGGTATATGAATTGGAAACCTAGTACCATGTTCATTAACTCCAAGCCCTAAACCTTTATAACCTTGTTTACTCACCATATTATATATGGTAGTGTACATGTTATGTAAAGCTTCTACAGGAGGTGATTGTTTATCATGTTCGTGAGTAAAGGTTGTATAATGTGGGATAATAGGTTTTGAAGAAGTTTCTTTACCCTTTCCTTTAATATCATCATGAATCAAAGGAGCAGGTAAATCAAAGAAATCTTGCACATCCGCATCCTGAATGATAGCTTGAATCCCATCATAAGTACAGGAAGAGCGAGGAATAACATATGGAGAATTAGGTATCAGATTAGGAATATTAGGATTAGGACTAGGATTGCTAGGATTAGGATTAGGCTTGATAGGATTAGGATTAATAGGAGATGGTGTATCATCTACCAAATTTTTCACATAGTCCAAAAGACTAATAAGGCTACCACATAAATCTTTAATGAAGGTTTTGAATGTAGGTAGACTAGTGTTGATCGACTTCACAAAAGCATAGGCAAGAGAAAAGTGAAGGGTCATCAACATAATGAAGTGAATGATATTCTCATAAACATCATAGGTATTATAAAGAGATGCTAAAAGAAGGGTAATAAAGAACATGACTACACACCAAAGCATCTTAACAATCTCCATAGTAAATGAAATATTTTTGTATTTTTATAGAATATGTAGATTTTTTTGTATTTTTGAATTTAAAATGCAAGAGCATAAACTAGATCTAATCTAAATGTAAGAAAGGATCTAAAATCTAACAAAATAGGGCATCTAATTGCACAAAAGAAAAGGAGAGTAAGTATGTCGGGTTCACCAAAATGAATAGTGAAGGTGAACACACAAGGTAATACAAAGGGAGATCTAACACCATAAAAGAAAGAGTTGTCGCAGATGGGTTCACCAAAATGAATAGGGGTAAAATGGCATCACTGTTGAGAACATGTGTCTCAACCTTGCAGTCTTTTTCTAGAAAATTCCAGAATTTGTTTGAGATAGTTTTCCACATGTTTATGCATTGGAAAATGGTTAGTGAGTTGTTAAAATGAGTCTTGTCCATAGTAGAATATAGGTGGGCCATTTTTAGAGCCTTAATGACTCATTTTGTAATTTTTATGGGGGTCTAAACTAGAGGAAAAAATTATGGACGGGAATACTATTTTAACCTGGTTGTTTTTCATCTTGGAAATGTAAATGTCAAAAATGGGCACCATGTGGCATGGTGGTTAAGCCCATGGTTTTGTAAAACCACAAATGGTTTCCAGGTTGTAAAATCACTATAAAAGGGGGGCTTGGGGAGGTGTTTGTATAATTGAGTTTTTGCAAGACTGGATGCTAGAAGGAGTCTCTCTGAGTTCGAGTTGTGGTGATGCGCTCTTGTAAGAACTTGCATTGCAAGTGTATTGTAATCATTTTGATTTGATAATACATTGTGCTAGTTTTGGAGGGTGGGGTTTTTTTCCCGGAAGGGTTTCCCCACGATAATCACTGTGTTATGTGTTCATTGTTATTTTGTTTATGCTTTGTTATGCATTTCTTGAGATCTTTGCAATGTTTAAGTTGAAATTTGCATAACCGTCCTCTCAAGATTAGCGTAGGAAGCGTTTCCGCACACCTTTGCTTCCTTACAAGTGGTATCAGAGCCTGGCCAGTTTTGGTTCTATTTGTTAGGTACAGGGTTTTTTGAGCTAATCAAGGTTTGAGTGGGAGCTTGTGCAGAGTATTTCATTTCTGTGTTGCAGGATTGGAATGATGGCAAGCATTTCAGGGAGGATTGATGTAGAGAAGTTTTCTGGCACAAACTTTGAGATGTGGAAGCTGAAGATGGAAGATCTATTGATTGATCGGGATCTATGGGATGCGATTGATGAGAATAAGCATAGGCCCGCAGATCCGACTTTAGCCGCATAGTATGATGTGACTGATAGAAAAGCTAAAGGTCTCATCAGATTGTGTCTTGCAGACTCTATTCTGATAAATGTCCATGAAGAATCTACTGCAAAGAAGCTTTGGAAGAAGTTAAGTGAGATCTACCAAGCGAAATCACTTGTGAACAAGATCTTCTTAAGGAAGAAATTGTATTCTTTGAGAATGGAAGAAGGTGGACGAATTTCTGAGCATCTGGAAAGCTTTAATATGTTGGTGACTCAGTTGACCTCTGTTGGGGTGCCAATGGATGAAGAAGAAAGATGCCAAATCTTGCTATGTTCGTTGCCAGACTCATGGGACAGCCTTGTTATGGCCATAGGGAGCACTTCAGTTACCTTGAAGATGGAGGATGTTGTTGGTTCTCTACTTTCTGAAGAGATGAGAAGGAAGGTCTCTCTGAATGCCAAAGAGGCTTTGAGTGTTCGAGGAAGACCAAAAGAAAGAGGCAAAAATGAAAAGCAGCATGGCCGTTCTAAGTCCAAGAATAAGGGGAGATCAAAATCTCCTGCGAAGTCCAAGGCAATCTGCTGGAACTGTGGCAAACCCGGACACTTCCGAAAGGACTGCAAAGAGGAGAAGAAAAAGAAGAAGAAGAAGCAAGATTCTGATTCTGAGTCCGAGAAGGAAGATGGAGATGCTTTCATCGCAGCCTTGGCCACTCATGCAGGTGACAATGCATGGTTAATAGACTCGGGTGCATCTTTCCACATGACTCCTAATAGAAACTGGTTTAGTAAGTATGAAAATTTTGATGGTGGTAAGGTGTATTTGGGTGATAACTCAGTACTTGATAATGTTGGTCGTGGAAGTATTCATGTGAAATTTTCTGATGGTAGAATTAGAAGATTTGATGGTGTCTTGCATATCCCGGGACTAGCAAGGAATTTGTTATCTGTTAGCAAGCTAATAGATGTGGGTGTGCATGTACAGTTTTATGAAGCAGGTGTGAAAATGGTAAGAGGTGCTATGGTGATAGCAAGAGGAAGCAGATTGGGTACACTGTACCAGCTTGATGCATGCACAGTTGAGTGCAATAGTACTTCTGATAAGATTGTGAAAAAGACTACTCAGTTGGAAAAGGAGAGGGTTTCTCTTTCAACAGATGGTCGTAGGTTTTGGGTACCCAAGGGTGCTTTATCTACCGAATCAAAGTTGCCTGCAGAGAAGACCATGTTATGGCACCAAAGACTCGGCCACATAGGTGAGAAGGGTCTACGGACCTTGAAAAATAAGAACCTTGTTGATGGGTTGAATGATTGCAATCTTGAGTTTGATTTTTGTGAGCATTGTATCTATGGTAAACAAAACCGTATTCAGTTTTACTTGAGTTCTCAAAAGTCCTCATGTATTTTGGATCTAGTCCATTCGGATGTATTTGGTCCAGTTGATGTTCCTTCTATTGGTAGATCAGTTTATTATGTTTCTTTCATTGATGATTTCAGTAGAAGAACATGGGTTTATTTTCTTAGGAGTAAAGCTGAAGTTTTCAGTCATTTCAAAGAATTTAAAGCAATGGTTGAATTGCACACTGGAAAGAAAATAAAATGTTTGAGAACAGATAATGGTGGTGAATTTTGCTCTAATGATTTTGATACATTTTGTAAAGATTGTGGTATTAAAAGAGAAAAGACAACTCCGTATTCTCCACAACAGAATGGAGTTGCAGAAAGAATGAACAGGACCCTGATGGAGAAGGCTAGGAGTATGCTAAGTGGAGCTAGACTAGAACAAAGGTTCTGGGCTGAAGCTGTAGCCACTGCCTGCTACCTGATAAATAGGTCTCCTACATCAGCTCTTGTTGATAAGATGCCAATGGAAGCGTGGTCGAGCCACAAGCCTTCACTTAGACATCTGAGAGTGTTCGGTTGTGAAGCATATGCTCATGTGCCAAAGGAGAAGCGGACTAAATTGGACAACAAAGCTGTTAAATGTATTTTCATCGGATACAGTTATGGTGTGAAAGGATACAAGCTTTGGAATCCTGTTGAACAAAAGGTATTTTATTCAAGAAGTGTTATTTTTAGAGAAACTAAGCCTTCTTCTGTTATAGTGCAGCCAGAACAAACAGAACAAAAGAAAGATGTGATTCAACTACCTGCTACACCGGAGAAAGTTGAATCAAGGCCCTTAGAAAGACAAGAAGTCGAAGAGAGCTCTATGAGTTCTGAATCATCAGAGGAAGAAGAGGTACCTGAAGCTGAAGTTGAACCTGAACCAGATCTTGTTCAAAGGTCTACTAGACAAAGAAAACCACCTGAAAGGTATGGGTATTCTCCTGATGATTGGAGATGCATATTTGCATTAAATGCTAACATTGATGAACCGAGATCTGTACAAGAGGCTCTTGGTATGAATGATTCAGAGTCCTGGAAAATAGCCATGGATGAAGAAATGGAAGCTCTTAAGAGGAATGAAACATGGGACCTTGTACCATTGCCTGAAGGACGAAAACCTGTTGGTTGTAAATGGGTGTTCAAGAAGAAGATAGGTTCAGATGGAAGTATTGAGAAGTATAAAGCACGTTTGGTTGCAAAAGGTTACTCCCAGGTTGAGGGAGTAGATTATGGTGAGATTTTTTCTCCAGTAGCCAAAATGACATCCATTAGATTTTTGCTTTCTATTGCAGCAGCCTATGATCTAGAGATCGAGCAAATGGATGTGAAAACTGCTTTCCTTCATGGAGATTTGGAGGAAGAAATTTACATGACACAGCCAGAGCACTATGTGGTGAAAGGTAAAAGTCATTTGGTCTGTAAGTTGAAGAAATCCTTGTATGGTTTAAAACAGAGTCCTCGGATGTGGTACCAGAAGTTTGATACATATGTGTTGAGTTTGGGTTTGTGCGATCTAAATCTGATCACTGTATATATTTTAAATCTAATGGTGATCGTTTCCTAGTTATTGCCTTGTATGTCGATGACATGTTGTTTATTGGCAAAGGAAAAGGTTTGATTGTAGAGTTAAAATCTCAGCTCTCGATAAAGTTTGAAATGAAAGATCTTGGTCCAGCTAGGCACATTCTAGGAATGGAGATTGTAAGAGATAGACAAAACAGAAAGCTTTGGCTAGGCCAGAGCAAGTATGTTGGTACTATTTTGAAAAGATTCAATATGCAGGATTCAAGACCATTGAGTGTTCCTGTTACAATGGGAACAAAACTTTCTAGTTCACAATGTCCTACATCCCCATTGGAGATGGAAGAGATGAGTCGAGTACCATATCAGAGTGCTATTGGAAGTTTGATGTATGCTATGGTCTGTACAAGACCAGACATTGCCCAAGCAGTGGGAGTTCTTTCCCGTTATATGTCTAATCCAGGAAGAGCACATTGGGATGCAGTAAAAAGAGTTTTCAGATACTTGAGGGGTACTTTAGAGTACTCGATATGTTTTCATGGAACAGGAAATGAACATTCTTTAGATATTCAAGGCTATGTGGATTCAGACTGGGCTGGTGATGTTGATAAAAGAAGATCCACCAGTGCATATGTGTTTACATTATTTGGTGGTGCAATTAGTTGGATGAGCAAGCGACAGGTTGTGGTCGCTTTGTCCACTACTAAGGCAGAGTATATGGCAGCTACTCATGCCTGTAAGGAAGCCATCTGGCTAAAGAGATTGTGTTCAGATATAGAGTTCAAACAGGGTGCAGTGACAATTTATAGTGACAGTCAGAGTGCAATCTGCCTAGCGAAGAACCCTACTTTTCATGTCAGGACCAAGCACATTGATGTACAATATCATTTTGTGAGAGATATGGTTGAGGATGGCAAGGTGAAGCTGGAAAAGGTAGAGACTTTGGTGAATGTTGCTGATGCATTAACTAAGCCTGTGAGCACAGAGAAGTTCAGATGCTGTTCAGAGTCTATGGGCCTCTCAGCCTCTAGCAATTAAGTCCATGATAATTTGGATCCCCTGACTCTTGCAAGGTGTTCGACAAGTGGGAGAATGTTGAGAACATGTGTCTCAACCTTGTAGTCTTTTTCTAGAAAATTCCAGAATTTGTTTGAGATAGTTTTCCACATGTTTATGCATTGGAAAATGGTTAGTGAGTTGTTAAAATGAGTCTTGTCCATAGTAGAATATAGGTGGGCCATTTTTAGAGCCTTAATGACTCATTTTGTAATTTTTATGGGGGTCTAAACTAGAGGACAAAATTATGGACGGGAATACTATTTTAACCTGGTTGTTTTTCCATCTTGGAAATGTAAATGTCAAAAATGGGCACCATGTGGCATGGTGGTTAAGCCCATGGTTTTGTAAAACCACAAATGGTTTCCAGGTTGTAAAATCACTATAAAAGGAGGGCTTGGGGAGGTGTTTGTATAATTGAGTTTTTGCACGACTGGATGCTAGAAGGAGTCTCTCTGAGTTCGAGTTGTGGTGATGCGCTCCTGTAAGAACTTGCATTGCAAGTGTATTGTAATCATTTTGATTTGATAATACATTGTGCTAGTTTTGGAGGGTGGGGTTTTTTCCCGGAAGGGTTTCCCCACGATAATCACTGTGTTATGTGTTCATTGTTATTTTGTTTATGCTTTGTTATGCATTTCTTGAGATCTTTGCAATGTTTAAGTTGAAATTTGCATAACCGTCCTCTCAAGATTAGCGTAGGAAGCGTTTCCGCACACCTTTGCTTCCTTACAATCACCACTATTCAAATGTAAATGTATGGGGGAAATATGAGATCCACTCCTAAATCCAATTCCCAAAGGAGAGATCCAATTTGATCAACCAAAAGGATGATGCACAATCAAATCAATCTATGAAGAATATGAAAGAGAGAGAAAAACCCTATATTTCCATATGGTTGAATTATGTTTGAAATCTGAAATAATTGAAATACAAATACTAACCTCAAATTAGGGAAAATCTGGAAAATGCCAATTTTTGATGTTTGTGTGTACTTTTGGGCAATTCTGCAACCTATTTCAGACTGGAAATGCCGAGATGAAGAAAACCTAGAAATCTTTTGTCTTTCCGATGGCAGGTAGTTTTGACCCACATAAAAGGTCAAAGGCTAGATTCTTTATTTGAAGGTTGATTCTGACTTTGTTCACAGATCTCAGAAGTTTTCTAAAAAGAGTATCCAAATCTATTCTCAGATCTAAAATTCCGCACCTGTACCTACAGGAAAAATGGTTTTGCTATTTGTTTGAGGGGTTTGCCTTGGTCAAACCCTAGCTTGGAATCAACCTTAATATTGAAATAAGAATGCTAGCAAGTAGTAGAAATGGATCTAACAATGAAGCTATGCACTTCAATATATATGCAATTGTATTTTGAATGTAAATAAGTATATTGGTATGAAAGCTTGAACACAACAATGACAAGTGTAAATCAAAACCATGAAAGTAAATAAAAACCTCCTTGCTTGAATTCTTGGAATCCACCTTGAGGGAAGAATGAAATAGAGCTTGAAGATGAAAAAAAGATCTTGAAGGAAGATCACACCATCATGATGGCTAGATCTAGGGTTTGAATGATGAATCTTGAATGTTTGAACCAAATCCCTTCAATGATTTGAATGCTTGAATCCTTGATCTTTAATGGAGAACTTGGATGGAGAAGAGGACTTGAATGCTTCTTTGAAAATGTTTGGAAGACGCTTGCTTGACCTTTCTTGAAAGATTGAGTGCTTGATGGCAAAAGATGATGATGAAAATGAGAGAGGAAGACCTCCGTTTATAGTGAACTAGGGCACAATCCTCTAGAGGGGCCACCTTAGAGAATTAAATCCCCATTAGGTCCTAACCTTTAGAAAATATACCTAGATTAAATTCAATTTGAGGATTTACCATTTTGAAACCCGAAATGGCCAACTTGGAGGTGGGAAAAGAATTATCCCCGAAACCGGACACTCAGAAATCAAGGAAATTTGAAATCTGGACAGGGGGGTCAAGGATGAGGTCAAATCTGACTAGGTTAGGATCAAGGTCAATCCTAAATAGGTCAAGGTAGAGGTCGAATTTGACCCCATAAGGTCAACTTTGACCTTAGGGTCAAAAACTTGAGGATCCTGACCCAAAATGTTAGGAAATACATATTGAAGTGAAAATGAAGGACAAATAGAACAAGAATGAAGAGAAAAAGTATGATCCAAGAAAAAAGATGATTCAAGGTGCTTGACATGACCCAGATGACTCAGTCAGAGGGCTAAATGCTCTTAACATGGAAGTGCTTCCATTTTAAGACGATACAAAACCAATTTGGCCAAAATTTATATTTCATTTTTTATTTGTTGAGGGAATCATGGAGGTGATTACTCTCTTATAGTGTAATCATTAATCCCTATGTAATACATGGAACCAATCAAAATTAGGGAAAGGTTAATAAGAAAAAAGGGATAATCTAGATCATAGATCTTAATTCTTGTAGAAAGTTACTCTTCTATATAAGATGTGGTCTTAACCCTAAAACAATGAATGAGTGGAAGAAAGAGTGTGACCAAGAAAATATCTTCAGAATAGAGAAGTATTCTAATAGAGTTCAGTGACTGAGTAGAATAGAGCAAAGAAGTGAAGGGAAGAACAAAGACATACTTGATAGATGAGATCAAATCTATACTGGAAGGAGAAGATTTTTAATCAACATCACAGTGCAAACCGAAGGATTAGGTACTGAGACATTTTAACAAGTGTATCAAGGTATATCTTTTAATAGAATAGTTTTGACAGACCTTAGTAAATCTCTTAACCGAGTGCTTACTTAGTTGTAAGTCTTAAATCCTTTTGGAAGGTAGACTATATAAGTCTCAAGCTCTTAACAGGATAGACCCCTCATAGGGTAGATCATATTTTGTGATCAAATTTGTAGCCCTAACAGACAAACTTTATAATGCAGTAGTAAAGATTTGTGGGTGTCATCCCCACCCCAGTTTTACCTTTCAATGGTTTCTAGGTAACCAAAATTATTGTGTTATAGTTATGTTTATTTTCATGGGTGATGTTTAACCTATTAGATTTGATATACTGTTGAAGTTTTATGTTAATGCTATGCAAGATTTGATATACTGCCTGAAGATCTATCAGAAAGAAAAAACAACAATTTTCTTATCACTCTCAAGCAATGTGCTCTTCAATGTTTTGATAGAGTTGACAATGAAAGAGCTATGGGATAAGTTATCTTCATTATATGAGATAGCTTCTGCATCAAACAAAGAATTTATCATGAAAAAATTATACACTCTAAAAATGAAAGGAGGAGTGATATCGAATCATCTGAATGAGTTCAATATATTAGTTACTTAGTTGACTTTGGTTCGTATCCCATTAGATGATGAAATAAAGGCAATCTTATTTTTATGGTCACTTTCAAACAACTGGGAAGACGTAGTAATGGCTGTGAGAACTTTAGTTGCAGCCAAGAACAAGTGAAAATTTGATGAAGTTGCAATCACATTACTTAGTGAAGACATGCGATGAAATCATCAAGAACACTCTTCCGATGATGCTCTAACAACTCTGAGCACAAGCAATAGAGGTAGAAGTAGTGAGAGAGGAAGAAATAGTAATAATAATGGAAGAGGTAGATTGAATCATCACTCGAAATTGAGAGGAGTAAATGGTACTTATTGGTTTTGTGGAAAACCAGGGCACACACAGAAGCAATATTGGAACTACAAGAATGCTCAAAATGATGTTATTAATGATGGCATTAATATTGCAATTGATGGAGCTTTTGTACTTGCAGCCGGTGACACAAATTCAAACTCTTGGGTTCTCAATTCTGGTGCCTCATTTCATGCTACTCCATGTCGGAGTGCTTTCACAAATTACCATGAAGGTATGTTTGGTACAATTTTTCTGGGGGATAAAAAAGAGTGTAATATTGTCAGCAAAGGGGATATTTCATTGTCCCTAAAAAATAGAAGTAAATGGGTTCTAAAATATGTTAGGCATGTTCCTACACTTAAGCGTAATCTAATTTCATTCAGTCAGTTATATACACAAGGATGTAATGTCAATTTTGATCTCTCTTCTTGGAAAGTGTCCAAAGGTCAATTAATTTTAGCTAAAGGGTAGAAAACTAGAAGTCTATACACATTAGAGTGCAATGGTGAAGTGGGAGCAGCCATGGTGGTTATGGATAGCAATGCTGAACTTTGGCATAAGAGGCTTGGTCATATGAGAAAAATGGATCTTGAAGTCATGCTTTGAAGAGACCAACTTTTGGGTCTTAAATTGGTTGATTTGGAATTGTGTGAGCATGGCAAGCAAAATTGCACTAGCTTCATAAGGACGGGTCATGAGAAGAAATCCTCTCCATTAGAAATCATGCATTACGATGTCTTCGGTCCTACGAAGGTAACATCTATCGGTGGTGATAAATATTTTGTCACATTTATTGATGATTGCACTCACAAAGTTTGGGTTTATATGTTGAATAAGAAATCAGAAGTATTTTTAAAATTTAAAATTTTTAAGGCTATGGTGGAAAATCAAATTGGAAGAAAGATTAAATATTTACTAACAGACAATGGTGGTGAATATTTCTCTTCGAAGTTTGATCATTTTTGTGCAGATCATGGTATTCGGAGGATTAAAACAGTTTCATATACCATTCAAGAAAATGGTACAGTTGAGAGGTTAAATCAAACTATTTTGTAGAGAGCTCAGTGTATGTTGTCTAATGTTGGTTTGGGGAAGGAATTTTTGGCAGAGGCATGTAATATGATAGTTTATTTAATAAATCAAGCTCCTTCATCACGTCTAGATTTTAATATTCTAGAAGAAAGGTGGACTAGTAAGAGAATTTCATTTTCTCGGTTGCATGTTTTTGGATGCGATGCATATGCTCACATTAATAAGGAGCAGAGAACAAAATTGGATTTCAAATCCAAAAGATGTGTATTTTTGGGGTGTGGTGAAGATCAGTTTGGTTTTCAGTTGTGGTATTCGGTCACTCACAAAGTGATTCTAGTCAGGATGTTGTATTTAATGAGAAATCATTCTCAGGTTTGTAAAATCAGAAGTCCACTTCTGATGATTTCATTAATTTTGATTTGTTTGACAATGGCAGTCATGTATAGTGAACTTCCTGGGTTACATTCCATCCCACTACCATTGTTGTGCCCCCAAGAAATAATACTCCCTCCTTAATCTATACTTTAATGCCATGTTCTCTGTTTCAAAACACGTCTCCACTAGCTTCCACACAAATAGGGTAGTCTTTGTTTGATGATGGAGCTGCCGTAGAGTAGGCTTCTCTGTTCACATCATAGCCTCCACCATCAATCTCCACCATGCCTCCAAAAATACCCCCTGCTACTGCATGGGATGTCTTATTCCATACGCAACCTCCCCAATCCTCCTCAGTAATAGCTCCTCTACCGTGGCCTTCTCTTCCACAAGCAGAGACATCGCAATAGAATGAGACCTCAATTCTACCACATGTGCAACACCCTTTATAGCGCAAGAAACATACACTGTAGTCTCCATAGGCACCTCTGCCACGTGAACTATCCATTTCCCCACACGTGCACCATAGTCCACAATTAGGGGACTCCTCTTTGCGTCAAGACCAACACATTTTCCAAGAGTCAGAGTCTAGTAAATAGAAAGCTCCTAGTCATATACAAGGTTCTAAAATTATAGAAATTACTAGCCCTCTTTACACTCCAGTCATTAATCCAAATACTCAGTTACAAAGGTCTACCAGAGAGAAAAAATGCCCAAGGAGGCTTGATGATTATGAACTTTTATTTTATTTGTGTTCAGATCAAGAAGAGCCACAAACATATAAGAAAGCATGTACTGATGTTAATTCAATATTCTAGCTGGATGCCATGAAAGATGAAATCGATTCTTTAAACACAAGCTAGACATGCGATTTGGTTCCTCTTCCACCAAATCGTAAAGCCTTGAAAAATAAATGGGCATATCACATAAAAGAGGAAGATGGAGGTCGAAAGAGATACAGGGGCAGACTAGTAGTGAAGGGATTCACTCAACAAAAGGGTTTGGACTTTAATCAAATCTTCTCTCCAGTAGTCAAAATGTAGACTATTCATTTGGTACTAGGCATAGTAGAAGCATGGGACCTTGAGCTTGAGAAACTTGATGTAAAAATAGCATTTTTACATGGGGATATTGATGAAGAGTTATACATGAACCAGCTAGAAGGATTTGTTAAACAGAGGCATGAACATTTATATTACATACTAAAGAGGAGTCTCTATGGGCTGAAGCAAGCCCTGCACCAATGGTATTTAAAATTTGATAACTTCATGACTCAACAAGGTTTTACTCACTGCGAATCAAACCCATGTGTTTGCTACAAAAGGCTTCTAACTGGTGAGTTTGTGATTTTTCTATTGTATGTTGATGAAATGTTGATTGCTGGTAATAGTATGAGAGTTATTCATGAGCTTAAGACACATTGGCTCTTCAATTTTCCATGAAAGATTTAGGGGCAACGAAGAGGATTCTTGGGATGGATATAATTTGAGATAGACATAAAAGAGAAATTAAATTGTCTCAAGAAAAGTATATTCTTAATGTTTTAGAAAAATTTAATATGTCAAATGCAAACTCAGTTGCCACTCCATTGGCTAATCATTTTTGATTGTCTTCTAAAATGTGTCTTTCGACTCCTAAAGAAAAACATGAGATGGCTGGTATTCCGTATTCTTCAGCAGTTGGGAGTTTAATGTATGCCATGGTTAGGACACATCCAGACATTGCTTATGCAGTGGGAGTTGTGTGTGGTTTTATGAGTGATCCTAGTAAAACTCATTGGCAAGCAGTTCAATGGACTCTTTGATATTTGAGAGGCACTTCCTCTCATGTTTTATGTTTTAACAATAAGACCCCTTATATTTGCAAATAGGTTGATTCTAATATGGCTGGAGATTTAGATACAAGGAGCTTAACAACATGCTATGTGTTTAATTTTGTCAGGGTAGTGATTAGTTGGACTTCTAGGAAGCAACAAGTTGTTTCTCTTTCCTCTACCGAGGCTGAATACATTACTCTCACTGAGGGAGCTAAAGAGATGATATGGTTACAGTGATTGTTTGGAAAGTTGGGATTTTTAAACAATCCACCTTTACTCTATTCTCTGATAGCAATAGTGCCATTCATTTGGTGAAAAATTTATCTTTCCATAGTCGTACAAAGCATATAGAAACTAGATTTCACTTCATCCATCATGCTCTTGAAGAGGGAAGATTACAATTAGAGAAGATTGGTACAAAGGTCAATCTGGATGATGCGTTCACCAAGGTTGTACCTCGAGAGAAATTCAAATTATGTAGAACTTATCTCGGTATTGTGACGACAAAGCCATAAGCACCAAGCAGGGGATATCGTGATGCAACTCTTATCGTAGAAATGATTATACTTCAAGTGGGAGATTATAATGGCTCTGCCTTCTGTCATGTCTGTCAGAGACTATGAAGGCCAATCCTTCTACTCTGCCTGCAACCTCAAGATGCTTAAACTATTTTCTCTTCCCAAATATTGCGATGGCCAATATAGATTATTTTGTGCATGTAAAAGACATATCATATGGAGCTGATGAAATTGTGATTGTATTGAGATAATAATATATGATATCCTCTTCTTGAAAAGTGGACGTAGTCCAGTAATGGATGAACTGCAATAATTTGTGTGTCTCTGTCTTTATGATTTTGATCTTTATATTTCTATTCTATTTTAATTTATTTTTCTACAATTTACTTTTAGCATTAAGGTCTAATCATTTTCATGGCAGTGTCCCACA
The DNA here is from genome assembly GCA_027943335.1 of Chamaecyparis obtusa. Lineage (NCBI taxonomy): Eukaryota > Viridiplantae > Streptophyta > Pinopsida > Cupressales > Cupressaceae > Chamaecyparis > Chamaecyparis obtusa. Next base: position 2,238,917 of record BSBK01007397.1, read on the forward strand.
CAATGTAATCAAGCTTCCAAATCTTCAAATTCTAGATCTGTCTGGAAACCACCTGTCAAGACCTATTCCAAGAAACCTTACAAACTTGTTTGCAATGGTCAATGCATCACAGAGTAATCCAAACCATCATGAAGAACATGGTCTAAGAGGTGTTACATATACAAATCAGATTACAATTTCCTGGAAAGGTTGGGATGTTGAATCTGTGAAAGTTATTTTCAATCTTAAATGCATTGATCTTTCAAACATCAACTTATCGGGGAGCATTCATCCCAAAATAGGATCCCTTCAAGGTTTGATAGCACTTAGCCTTTCAAGGAGTCATATCAGTGGCCAAATTCTAAAAACATTGGGATGCATAGAGAAGCTAGAGTCTCTAGACCTCTCGCTAAATAGGTTGAATGGCGACATTCCATTAGAACTTCATTTGTCGAGTTATTTGCAGTTTTTGAATATATCTTTCAACATGCTTGATGGGAAAGTACCCCGCAGAGGGAAGTTTCTAACCTTTGGGGAGTCGTGCTACTTCGACAATCCAAAGCTAATTGGGATTCCATTCACCAATACAACAGTTTGCAACAACTCTTCTGGCTATGACAACTACACAATGGTTGAGACAAGTGGTGAAGCAGAGAATTCAGATGCTGAAATGATAGGATGGGCAGTTGGACTTGGGTTGAGTTATGGTTTGGGATTCTCTATTGTGATCGGAATATTGCTATTCGATAAGAGCCTTCAATTTGTATGATATTGTAATTTTAGGTGTATAAGTGAGTGCAAGGAATAGATGAAAGTAGATAGCATTGTAAACAGTGTTTTGCTAGCATATCGACTACATTTACTATTAGTATATGTCCACTACGAAATTTACAAGCATAAGGTGAATAAAAAAATGTTTGGGGGTTTCTCATGATGTAAATATTTGGAATTCTAAATATTTTCTTGATTTAATCTATTTTAGCAAGAATTGTTTTTTTTTCCTTTTGTTTTCAATGGTAAAAGAGAGGTGTCTTAAGTTCTTTATGTGCAATAAATATAATGTGTAAAATGTATAAGCGCAAAATTATATATTTTGTAATTGAAAAAAATATCATTATTTATTATGAATATGTAATTATAGCATTTTATTTTAGGTTTTTAGTATATTATTGGATTTTAATCATAAGATTTATTTATTATTTTTTATTATAGATCATTTGATTTTCATAAATAGTCATAGATAGATAGTTCAATCTAATTTGTTTATTTTAAAATTTAAGTCTCTTCTTTTGTGACTAAAATTTTCACAATAAAAAAAGTATTATGATATAATGATCCAACCAATTGAATTGTTAATGAAACTTTTGCTTATCCTCAAAATTGTAATATTTAGGAAAAAGAATTATCTGCTACATAAATTTATTTTCAATAATGACAAATAAAACACCACAAATACTATATTTTTTACATTAAATTTTCTTAAATTTGTATATAATATTCAAGAAAATAGTTCTTAAAATATACTCTTATCTTAATGTATTCAAAGTCTATTTGATTTAATATTATCAATATACATATCTTTTTATATTACTTATAATATCTAAGTAATATAAAATATTTAACTTATCACTTCAACAACTAACTCTTTGATTCTTACACATATTATTACTAATACTAAATTCATATACTAAACCAATAAAAATATCACAATACATTGAAATACATTAATGAATCAAGTTAAAATGTATAGAGAATAGTCTTTTCAAATACTATAAAAAATGTTGCAAGCTCATTTAACATGTACATAGTCAATATTCTCTTCGAAGGTATACTAAGTAAAAAATCACATTATTTATGTCTTAACCTTTTTTTCTCTAAATCTTACTTTGACTAATTTTGTATTAAAAGGAATATCAACCTAAAAATATTTGATAATGAAGCATCTTCTAGAAATAATTATAGACTATTAATAATTTTATTAATAATTATCAATGGAGAGTTCAATATAATTTATCTATTTCAAATGTTAAATATTTATTTTTTTTCTTCAAGTTGCTATAATAATTTTTTTTATTATGACATGCAATTTTAATCAATTCAATAGCTAATAAAATTATTACTTATCATTTAAAATGTGGTATTTATCAAAAATATTATCCACTCCAGAAATTCATTTTCAATAAAGACACAAAGAGCCTCTCAAATATTATGATTCTTTATAATAGGTTTAGATTTTTATATAATATTTAATAGATCTTTTTTAGAATAAATAAATATCTTAATATAATCTCATCTATTTCATTTTATATTGTGGATATAATTTTATTCACATTACATATAATTTCTCTATAATGTTTGATAACTATAAACCACATATCAAAATTAAAAAAAGATAATTATGCGTAAGAGTTTGAAATCTAAATTGTAGAAATTGAAAAATACAATATCGACTACCTAACTCATTTTGTAAATTATGTAAAACTATTTATTAAATCAACATTTTGCATCAAATCATCATGATGGTGATTTGAGGGATTATCAAGTGTTGTTGTGCCCTCTTGGCTCTTCAAATCTCAAAGAGGTATTTTGCGACAAATCTTTGTCATTGAGGTCCTCAACTAGTTCATTTTCTCTATGGCTAATCTCCCTCCTCAACAAACTTTGAAAATTTGGCCGCGATCTGTAGCACAACATCTCTGTTATACAGAGTCTGCCCTTCATCTTTGTATAGCGGCTACCAAATTGTTTTCACAGCTCCGTCTAAAAGACGCTGTGATGTCAACCATTAAAATTTCTCACCTAAACACGTCAGTCTAAAAAAAATGAACGGTAGTGCATTTCTTTTCTATCTATTTCAACTATTGATTGCATAATGTAGGTATTGCATTTCAGATAAAAATGCCTACCGCATAATTAAATGAAACATTTTTATAGAATTTGTAATATCAATGTATTCACTCACACATTATTTATCGTAAAACTTGTTTGGTCAACTTTATTGAGTTAAATTTCCCCATCTAAACTCTTGCAGTTAACTCCCGTAAGGGAGTGGATCGACCACGATGTAACCTACTATAAAAGAAAATTATTTGAAAAATTAGTATTATAAATTCAAATGATCACTGAGGAATTTGGTATCGGTTTCTATCATAAGACTTCTCACTCGTTGAATGATACTTGAAAAATGACAAATGTTACTGGGTGGAAGGTGTAAAGAATTTAGAAGAACTCTAAATTCAATGAATGCACAAAATATTCAAAATCCCCAAAACAGGGCAGACATGAGAGTTGGAGAAATTTATGCAAGAATCCACTTGCTTCTATTCAAACTAAAAACATTTCTACAATAAGAATAAACTTACAACTATTAGAGCTGCATACCAATTTCCATGAGCTTCACAAAGCTCTTACAAGATCATCTGAAGCAATCACTGCTTAACAGAAAGATCATTCACATCTCAGTCAAAAATAGAGTATTACAAAAAAAACTCTTGCTGCTACATACAAAAGAGAGATTACAAAACATGTATCTCCTTGTTGAAAGAATGAAAAACATTATTTGCTTTATAGAAAAATAGAAGGGAGGTGATATTATGGGATTAAACCATATTCACCAATAATCCAACTATAATAATAAAGAGCTGCAACTATCAACTACATAGATAAAGACATACAACCATATAAAATAAATATAAGACCGTGAAGTCAATAAAGGTTGGTTGGTGCTTGGATGGTGTTTGACTGAAGATATTTAATTTATCTTCCAACATCACAAAAATATCTGTAAATAACTTTATCAAAATAAAGTCAAATATGGAGGCTTAAAGACAATCAGATTTGATTGTGAAAATCCAACACTCCCCCATTGTCTTGAGCCGACAAACAAGATCATGCTTGATCCAAACTAACTACGCCAAAATTTCTCATTAGGTGCTCAAAACTTGCAATGCCCAATGGCTTGGTGAAAATGTCTACTAGCTGCTGCTCTGACCTGCAAAACTCCATTTTTATTTCACCATTCTCAACTAGTTCTCTAATAAAATGATATTTGATTTCAATGTATTTGCTTCTTCCATGAAACACTGGATTCTTTGACAAAGCTATTGAGGAAATATTGTCACAAAATATTTTGGTTCCATCCTCTTGTTCTTGCTTCAAATCTGCCAAAATCCTTCTTAGCCAAATAGCTTGACATGTTGCATTCGCTGCTATATATTTTGCCTCTTCTGTAGATTGAGCAACTATGGGTTGCTTCTTAGAAGCCCATGAGATCACACTTGAACCCATGTGAAAGACATATCCAGAAGTGCTCTTCCTGTCATCCAAACTCCCTACCCAATCACTATCTCTGTAGCCAATAAGATCAAAAATATTTGCTGCAGTATACAAAATACCATATCCCTTGGTGCCTTTTACATACCTTAGGATTCTCTTTCCCGCTTGCCAATGGGAGTCCTTTGGAGTTTCCATAAATCTAGAAATCAAACTTACTGTATGCATAACATCTGGCCTTGTAGCAGTTAAATACATCAAACTTCCAACTAAACTTTTATATAAAGTTGGATTCACATTGCTGCTGCAATCGTGTTTGCTCAACTTCAAACCCACTGAAGTTGGTGTTGGAGTAGGCTTGCTACTTTGCATTTTAAATCTCTCTAAAATCTAATTTGCATATATTTCTTGAGAGATGAAAATACCATCATGCATTTGTTTTACTTCTATGCCTAAAAAATATCTCAAGAGACCTAAGTCTGACATTTCAAACTCAATTTTCATGGCCTCTTTAAAATCAGCAATGAGAAAATCATTATCTCCAGTAAAGATTAAATCATCAACATATAAGACAACAATTAAAATATTACCATTAGTTACCTTGATGTAAAGAGTGGTCTCACCATCACTTTTGCAAAAGTCGTTGCTCATTAAATATGAGTCAATTCTGCTATACCATGCTCGTGGAGCTTGCTTAAGCCCATAAAGAACCTTCTTTAGCCTATACACTTCACTTTCATGACCTGGAACTTCATAACCAAGTGGTTGCTCCACATAAACCTCTTCTTTTAATACTCCATTCAAGAAGGCAGACTTCACATCCATTTGATAAACCTTCCATTTGTGCTAGGCTGCAATTGCTATGACAGCACACATGGTTTCCATTCTAGCAACAAGGGCATAGGTCTCATCATAATCTATACCATACTACTGTTTGTACCCCTTAACCACCAATCGAGCCTTATGCCTATCTATTTTTCCTTTAGCATTGCTCTTGGTCTTGTAAACCCATTTAACTCCAATAATTTTTTTGTTTGGAGGTAAATTAGTGAGCTCCCAAGTTTTATTTCTTTTTATGGCATCCATTTCTTCATCCATGGCCTTACACTATTTTTCTTCTTTTTCAGCATCCTCAAAATAAATTGGATCACTATGAGAAAATAAAGCAAAATTGATATTTTCATCATATTCATTTTCATACCTTTCATCTTGGTATATCTCCCTTAGACTCTTGGTCTTTCTTGGCACTAAGGAGGCGAGAGTGGGATCATAACTCTCAGTATTGCTGCTGCTGCTCTCTGTAGGGCTAATTTGTAGCCTTCTGGAGCCTTCTATACCTGCTGGTATTTCATTTTGTTGATCAGTAAACTCATCATCTTCATCAATAATAGGCACTTTACTTGAAGTGCTTGAAGATGTGTCAACCGAGCCATCCCATGACTCATTTTCAATGAACTCCACGTCTCTTGAAGTGATCATCTTTTTACCAACTAGATCATACAATCTATATGCCTTGGATTCTGGACTATAACCAGTGAAGACACACTTCACTCCCTTGTCATCAAACTTTTGCCTTTGTTCCTTTGGCACATGTGCATATGGCACACACCCAAACACTCTCAAGTGTTCAACCGTCCATCTATGCTTTGTCCATGCTTCCATTGGAATCTTGTCACAGACTGCCTTTGTAAGAATTTTATTTATCAAATAAACTGATGTTGCTACAGCCTCTCCCCAATATTCAATTGGGAGTCCTTTGTCTTTCATCATGCTTCTTTCCATCTCAACGATGGTTCTATTTTTTCTTTCAGCCACTCCATTTTGCTGTGGAGTATAACTGGCTGTAAGCTCTTTCTTTATGCCATTCTACCTACAAAAGTTTACAAAAATATTGGAGGTGTATTCCCCCACTCTATCTGACCTTAGGACTTTAAGGTTTTGTCCACATTCATTTTCAGCCTGGGCTTTAAATTCTAAAAACTTATCAAAAGCTTCAAATTTATTTTTCATAAAGTAAACCCATGTTCTATGACTGAAATCATCTATGAATGTCATAAAATAAGTACTCCCCCCAATGGAAGTGATTTGCATAGGGCCAACTAAATCAGTATGCACCAATTCTAATGGTACTCTTGCCCTTCTAGAGTTTCCAAAATTAAAGGGCAATCTATGTTGCTTACCTAAAATACAAGCCTCACACTTGCTATTGAGCTTTTTAATACAAGACAAATCATCTACCATTCTTTTCTTGGGCAATAAATTTAAACCAGCATAACCAAAATGTCCATACCTTAAATGCCATAGCTTGGAGGGGTCTTCAATCACGCTTTTGAAGGCTGATTTTTGTACTGCTGTACATTTTTTTTTGGGAGGTGTTACTGCTGATTGTGAAGGGAAACACATCTCCACCTTCAATGGAAACATTCAGTTCTTTGTCATTGGAACAGCTGCAACAATTTTCTTACTCCCATCCTTCTCATAAATGACACATTGGTCATTCTCAATCAGCACTTTATAACCATTTTGAGTGAGTTGTCCAAGACTCATCAAATTATGCTTTATACCAGGGGCAAAATAAACATTCTGAATTTCTTATTTCTCACCTTCCTTGGTGCAGATCATAATAGATCCTTTGCCCACGATTCAAACAACTTCATTGTTCCCCATTCTAATTTCAGATTTTACATTCTTATCAATGAAAGAAAAAAGACTTTCATTACCACTCATGTGGTTGCTACAACTGCTGTCCAAATACCAGACTTCGAGGCTGCCTTCTTCACCAACGTTACACATGATGAAGGCTGTGGGATTATCTCCATCACCCACTTTTATATCAGTCATATTTGCGCTTGGCTTTGACTGATTACTCTGCTTTTTCCAGCATTCACTAGCATAATGCCCAAATTTATGACAATAATAACATTCAATATTACTCTTGTCAGAATTATATTTCTTCTTACCTCTGGAATTATTTTGAGAGCTGCTAGCTCCCTCATTTGTGGCTGCTCATTCTGAGCTTTCTCCTCCAACATTTTGTTGTCTAGAGTTACCACGACCTCTGCCTCTTGAGCCTCTTCCAGTATTGTTTCTTCCTCTTCCCTTGCTTCTTGTATTGGCTTGAGCTTTGAAAGGTTGCTCTTGAGAGGAATTTGCTGATCTATTAATGCGATGCTCATGGGTTTGGAAAGAACCCATCAACTCATCAATAGTCATTACTGAAAGATCCTTTGCCTCTTCAATGGCAATAACTAGAGTATCAAATTTTGAGGGCAGACATCTCAAAATTTTCTCCACTATTCTTTGCTCATCCATGGTTTCTCCATTGGTTCTCAACTGGTTTATCAAACCAGAGAGTCTTGAGCTGAAATCTGAAATGGACTCATTGTCCTTCATGAGAAGAGTCTCAAACTCTCTTTGAAGCATTTGAAGCTTCACCAACCGAACTTTCTCAATCCCTTTAAAACTTGTATGAAGAATATCCCAAGCTTCTTTGGAATAATCACCTGCTGCTATTCTGGGAAAGACTGCCTCTGTCAAGGCAGTTTCTATCAAGCTTAAAGCTTTTGCATCTTTCCTCCTTGACTCCTTCAGCTGAGTCTTTTGATTGTTGGTGAGGCCAACAAACTGAGCTGGATTAGTTACATCTGTAAATCCATTGACCACAAGCTCCCATAAATCATTTGCTATTATAACGGTCCTCATCTTCTTTGCCCAAACATCATAATTTTGTCCATTAAAGGACGGTGGCTGTTGCCAGCTCTTTCCTACATCTCCAGCCATGTCTCCTGTGCAAGATAAACAAATACCCAAAAAAAATAAATGCCCAGACTCACAAAGATTGAAAGCCAATCAGCTCTGATACCATGTAAAAAATTTAGAAGAACTCTAAATTCAATGAATGCACAAAGTATTCAAAATCCCCAAAACAGGGCAGACATGAGAGCTGGAGAAATTTATGCAAGAATCCACTTGCTTCTATTCAAACTAAAAACATTTCTACAATAAGAATAAACTTACAACTACTAGAGCTGCATACCAATTTCCATGAGCTTCACAAAGCTCTTACAAGATCATCCGAAGCAATCACTGCTTAACAGAAAGATCATTCACATCTCTGTCAAAAATAGAGTATTACAAAAAAAACTCTTGCTGCTGCATACAAAAGAGAGATTACAAAACATGTATCTCCTTGTTGAAAGAATGAAAAACATTCTTTGCTTTATAGAAAAATAGAAGGGAGGTGATATTATGGGATTCAACCATATTCACCAATAATCCAACTATAATAATAAAGCGCTGCAACTATCAACTACATAGATAAAGACATACAACCATATAAAATAAATATAAGACCGTGAAGTCAATAAAAGTTGGTCGGTGCTTGGACAGTGCTTGGACAGTGTTTGACTGAAGATATTTAATTTATCTTCCAACCTCACCAAAAATATCTGTAAATAACTTTATCAAAATAAAGTCAAATATGGAGGCTTAAAGACAATCAGATTTGATTGTGAAAATCCAACGGAAGGATACTCTTACTTCGCATATACTCCACTCCCATTCCCTTCGAAAATGACTCCATCCAACAATATTTAATCATAGAAAGCAATTTATTTATTCAATACTCATTTCCCCTGATTTCTGAGCACCTTTTCTCTTTGAAAGAGAATACGAATTTTAGTGTGTCGAAGACATGGAAAGTACGTTTTCATACGGCAGAGTTGCATTCGCAATCATGGCAATGTCATGTTGCCTGTTTTGCTTCACCCTTCCTCCTGCGATTGCATGCCCTCTCCATGAAAGGAATCTTCTCCTGGATTTCAAGGCAGCAGTCGTAGATGAGGATAACACACTGAGTTCCTGGCACGGATTTGATTGCTGCACTTGGAGTGGAGTTGGTTGTAACTTCAGCACAGGCCATGTTTCTCTACTGGTTTTGAGTGGATACAGTTTGCAAGGTCACATTGGTTCATCTTTATTTGAACTTGCACAGTTGGAGCACCTTGATCTCAGTTACAACATCTTCCATGGTAATTTATTTCCCTATCTTGGAGAGTTGAAGCAACTCATCTTTCTTGACTTGTCAGTTCATTTCAGTGGATTGTCTCTGAGTTTGGAAAGTTTATCAAATCTGGTGAGATTGGAATATCTCTCTCTTTATGGAGTGGACATCTCTGTAAGCAAAGAGGGGGCTGAAGCTCTTGGAGGTCTATCTAGACTACAACTACTTCATATGTCTGGCTGTAGACTTAAAGGACCGATTCCCAATTTCCTTGTCAACCTCACCTCTCTCCTTCATCTCAGTCTTTTTAGCAGTTGTTTGTCAGCGCAAATACCGGCTTGGTTACAAGATATGACTGCCCACTTGGTCTCACTTGACCTTTCTTGGAATAAGAATCTTGGAGTAGATGTTTCATCTGCTATATGGAATATGTCATCCTTACAGCATCTTGATCTGTCGGCTACCAAAATTGAAGGTGAGATTCCATCTGCTGTAGGAAATTTGGTTTCCTTGCAAAGTTTTGATCTATCGAAAACCAGATTAGTGGGTCAGATTCCATCTTCTGTAGGAAATTTGGTTTCCTTGCAAAGTCTTGATCTGTCAGATACCAGAATTGAAGGTGGGATTCGATCTGCTATAAAGAATTTGTCGTCCTTGCAAAGTCTTGATCTTTCAAATACCAGAATTGAAGGTGGGATTCCATCTGCTATAGGGAATTTAATGTCTTTGCAAAGTCTGGATCTGTCTAATACCCGTATAGAAGGTGAGATTCCTCTCTCTATCTTCAATCTCTGTAAGCTCGTTCACTTGGATCTGTCCCACAACAAGTTAACAGGGGTAATCCCACCTTCATTGGGCTTACTTTCTTCCCTCGTTTATCTTGACCTCAGCAACAACCATTTGAATGGTACAATTCCGTCTGAAGTTTCAGATCTTGTTAGCTTAAAATACCTTTGGCTTGATTCCAACTATTTTAGCGGTTCCATTTCCCTTTCTTTCTTTCACAATCTCTCTAGACTTGAAAATATGTCTCTTTCCAATAATCACTTGATCGTGAGCACTGACTCGACATGGATTCCACAATTTAAAAAGCTCGTGTTTCTGGATCTGCGTTCCTGCAGTTTAGATAGAATTCCATCGTTTCTTGTGACCCAATATGACTTAGGTTATCTGGACTTATCTGCTAACAATATTGCAACAAATATTTCATCGTGGATATGGGACTTATCCAGTCTTTATCATTTGAACTTAAGTAGAAATCAATTGACAGGTTCGTTGCCATCTCGACTGACATCCACAGCTCTCTTGTTCGTCGATTTGCATGATAACAGCTTAGAAGGTGATCTTCCTCTCCCTCCTGCCGGTATTTATTTGCTGCAACTGTCGATGAATCAGTTCAATGGTTCTATTCCTGCCGATTTTGGTGAACATCTTCAGCATACATATTTCATATCCTTGTCGAGCAATAATCTCAGTGGACTCATTCCAAACACTATTTGCTCTATATATTTGAAGGTTCTTGACCTTTCAAATAATACGCTAAGCAGTATGATTCCTCCGCATTGAACCAAGAATTGTTCTTTTCTCGGTGTTCTAGATTTGGCTGAAAATCATCTGGAAGGTAAAATACCAGTAGATTGGGGAAACTTGAAAGAGCTCCACACATTGAAACTGAATGGTAATCATTTGAGTGGAGTTATTTCCTCATCCATTGTAAAATGCCAATCTCTCCAAGTATTGGATTTGGGAAATAATAATTTGGAAGGTACAATCCCCCACTGGATTGGAAACCTATCAGAACTGCACGTCTTGATGTTGAGGTCCAATAAATTTCAAGGTAATATTCCAGCGCAGTTAATTGACCTTCAAAATCTACAAATCCTGGACCTTTCTAGCAACAACTTTTCAGGGCCTATTCCAATCAACATTGCAAACTTGCTTGCAATGGTCAATGCATCTCAGAATAATCCAAACCATCTCGAAGAACATCTTTTAGATGGTAGTGCACAACACATTTCAGGTGTTTCACCATATAAAAATAAGATTACAATGACCTGGAAAGGTTGGGATGTTGAATTTGCGCAAGTTCTTTTCATCCTTAAATGCATTGATGTTTCCAACAACAATTTATCGGGGATCATTCCTTCCAAAATGGGATCCCTTCAAGGCTTGATAGCCCTTAACCTCTCAGGGAATCATCTCAGTGGCCGAATTCCTAAAACATTGGGACATATGGAGCAATTAGAGTCTCTGGACCTGTCGCTAAACAGGTTGAATGGCAAAATCCCATTAGAACTTCAGTTGTTGAGTTATTTGGATTTCTTGAATTTATCTTACAACATGCTTGATGGAAGAGTGCCCCACGGAGGACAGTTTCTAACCTTTGGGGAATCGTCCTACTTGGGCAATCCTGCACTATCTGAGATTCCATTTAGCAATACAACAGTCTGCAACAACTCTTCTGGCTATGACAACTGCACAAGGGTTGAGACAAGTGGTGAAGCAGAGAATTCAGATGCTGAAATGATAGGATGGGCAGTCGGGCTTGGATTGAGTTATGGCTTGGGATTCTCTATTGTGATCGGAATATTGACTTTCAAAAAGAGGGTGAGAAAAAGAGCCTTCAATTTGTATGATACTGTAATTTTAGCTGTTGATCAGTTTATAAGAGGTAATAGATGAAAAGTAGATACCATTGAATGGAGAGTTTTGTTAGTATATGGCTACCACAAATTTACAAGAATAAGGCAAGCCAGAAATGATTGTGTTTCTCATGACGTAAAGATTTCAATACTAGTGTCTTATTGCTTTTCTAAGAGTCAGGCAGAAGTGAGCTTCGATTTTTATTTTTTTCTGTGCCTTTGTTTTATTAATTAAACTAACGTGGAAAAATGTACATGTAAGGTGATAAATTGTGAATTATGTATTTTTTTTTATAAAAAATTATTGTAAATGTGTAATTATTGTATATTATTTAATTTTCTAATTATATTAATAGATTTTTAATTTTTACATTTAGTAATTATTTGTAATTATAGATCATTTAAATTTTATTAATAATTATCAAGGAATAGTTCAATCTAATTTGTCTATTTTAAATGTTAAATATCTTATTTTGTTGCTGAAGTTGTTATAATAAAAAATATTATGACATACAATTCCAATCAACTCAATAGTTTATAAAAATACTACTTAACTTTTAAAATATGCTATTTATGAAAAATATCATCCACTCTAGAAGTTCATTCTCAATAAGGCCAAAATGAACACCTCAAGTGTTATGATTCTTTATAATAGACTTGGATTCTTATTTAATATTCAATAGATTATTTCTTAGAATAAATAGTTATCTTAATGTAATCTCATCTACTTTATTTTATATTGTGGATTTACTCATTTTTTCACATTACATATAATGTCTATATAGTGTTTTATAACTATAAAGCACATTCAATATCATATATCAAAATTTAAAAAAAAAAAGATAATTATGTATAAGAGTCTGAAATCTAAGTTTTAAGGATTGAAGAATACAATATCAACCACTTAACTCATTTTGTAAATTATGTAGAATTATTTTTGAGATCAATATTTTACATCATACATCATGATATCTTGTTAGGATAAAAAAATATAGCTCCAAAACTATTTTTCATAAGTTTACATCAACTGTGGTGAAAAGATCAAGGCTAGGCTTCATGACTAGCTAAAAGTTGGGAATACTTCTTCTAAAGAGTTTTTATTGACTCTTTAAGCACATCATTCCTCACCTAAGATCACACACATCAAGGATGATCAAATGGTGCTCTCTTGGCTACTATATATTCCTTAGGCTTTTGTTAATCATTATGAGAAGGTATTTAATATATAGGCAAATTCTCTTGACCAAGATGGTGATTTGAGGGATTATCAAGTGGTGTTGTCCCCTCTTGACTCTTTAAATCTCAAGAGGTATTTTGTGAAAAATCCTCACCATTGAGGACCTCAAGTCATTCATTTTCTCTATGGCGAATGACAAGGCCCCTAGTTGTGATGGCTTTCCTTGTGTACTTTACAAAACTATGTGGCCTTGCATTGGTTTAAACTTGGATAAGGTCTATTTGGATGTAGTGTAATCTCAGTCTTTTGGTTAGCTTATCAATAAAAGAAATATAAAACTCATAGCCAAATTAGGGGACCTTGAGGATATTTGTAATTGGATACCAACTAATTTTCTTAATGTCTACTATAAGATCATCACCAAAGCACTAGTCCTGAAAAATTTGTCAATTGCTTCCTCAGCTTGCTTGTGCTGAGTAGATTGACCTAATTAAATATACAATTTTATTATATAATATCCTTGTTTTTTGGGAGCACATGGAGTGAGCCCCATTTCTCCAAGAAAAATGACATTTTTATGTTGAAATTTTTTTATTTTTAAAGGCTATGACTAAATTGAGTGGCCTTTCATCCTAGTTATGCTTAAGACTCTTGGGTTCAACTCTTGTTTTATCCAGTTATCACCAATGCCTTTTGGGGACACTTCAACCTATGCCACTCTCAATGGTCATCAATCCCCATCTTTTGGTTTGTTTCAATCTAGTCTTCAAGGTTTCCCATTGGCCCCTTCCTTGTCTATGTTGGCCATCAAAGGTTCTCATTATCTTATCACTACTACCATTTTTTCTAGCAGTTAAAGGCATTTTCTTACCCAAGCCACCTTCCCAGCTTGTTAATGATGATTTATAGATGACTCTTTTCTCATCCTCATTGAAGATAAGCATTGTTGAAAAGGGGAGTCCTCATCCTTGCCAGTTGTTGATGTATTGTGGTTTGTATGGCTCTTGTTGTTGGTTTTGTTGAAAGATTGATGATACTGTAGCTATTTTTGTACGGTTGTCATTGATGGAACACATGAATTTTGCTGTTGGTATTGTACTCATTATTTTTGTTTTGTTGATGTAATTTTTAGCTTTTGTTGTGACATAGGCTAGTGCCTCAAAATAATGATGTTGTTGGAGATTTTTCATGCTACCATCAATCCTAAGAGAAAAAATAAAACCTAAGTCACAAATTTAGCACTATCCATAGATTGAAGACACAAAAATACCAATTAACAAGGTTTTCATACCTTCTTCACTTTGAGTTCCATAGGACTTAGGAGGGTATTCCTAATTCTAATTTTTCATGTATAATGAATCTTTGATTAACAAAACTTATACAAACACATGAATGAAAATTCTTAGACTCAAAATTGATGAACTACAATTGATTTAGAACTTGATTGAAGAATATGTGATTAAAGATCACCAAGGAGTTGTTGATTAGATATGTAAGATGATTAAATCAGTATTATGTTGTCATTGATGTCAACTAGTTTAACAACACTTATCTTGTAAGTTACTATACCGAAACATCTGTAGAAAAGGGGTGAAAGCGATGAAGAATATATATATCTACATGAGGGAGATGTATATGAAAGATGAGGATGAGGAATACATTGGGTAACTTTTTGATGAGTCTATGAACTTATGAGATTGACTTGATTATGTTCCATTCATCTATGATGAAGGATAGAGCTGAAAGACACAAAGTAGTGTTGTCAGTTAATTAAGCATTACAGTATACACCAACGGAGCATAGTGTATACCAAGCATAGTGTAAACCAAGCTTGTGTTCACCGACACATTTCATTGTTAACTGAGCAGGAAAAAGGAACTAAATGATTAGTTTAGACGATAAGGATTACTTAGATAGAAAGTGTATAACTTCGAGGTAACAGATAAAGTTTGTTATGAAGATCGACGGCTAGCATAATTCAAGGAAGATCTGATGAATTGAATTGAAATGTGTTATTGACACATCAGTCAAGGAAGGTTAAAGTGGCAAAATCAACAGAGATGATTAAGTAGAAAAATCTGATGGAGGAGAAGAAAATAGTTTACATGTCTATATAAGAGATAGAGTTTCACATTGAAACTAATGCTGGGAGAAGAAAACTACAGAACTATCACATGAACAAGTTTTCATGCATACTTGATCAAACTAGTTAAGGAGAACCAAACTACATAGTATACCAAGCATCAGGAAGCTATTACCGAGCGATAGTAAGTCACTCAAATTGTTTGAAACATAATAGAAACATTAATCAGAGGATTTGAATGAGCCTAACATTGATCTATACATTTTCAATTGAAGTTGTATTAAGGCAGATCACCTATTGTTACATTTTAACCATTGTACACAGTCAAATCTCTTAACTGAGTGGACTAGGAAAGTCTTTTTATATATCATTCATAGAATGAACATTGTTATCATGTCAACCCCATAGTGAATGCTGGTTGGATGATAACGGTTGGTCTAAAATCCTCTAACAAGGTCACACCTAACAGTGTGTTTGTAACCTTTAATAGGGTTGGGTCTTCATTGACCTCACTTCAGAAGAGTGAATAATTTTTGGGTTGCCGGTCCCAGGTGGTTTTTCCCTTCATAGGGTTTCCACATTAAATCTCTTGTGTTATGTGTTGATTGTGATATTTTTTTGATGTAATATTTGCATGTTTCATATTTGATTTGATCAGTAATCTTTATATGTTATTGACTGGTAATCAGTAAAAGCAGAGACAATTTTGTATTCTAAGTTACTGAGTAGCAGAAGTTTGAGATAATTTGTTTTGGATTATAGATTTTGATTTGGGACTCTAGATAACTGATTCACCCCCCTCTCAGTTATTCTAACAATTGGTATCAGAGCGTTGGTTTCTTGGAACAGAGTTTTAAGGACTTTAGTACAAAGATCTCAAAATGTATAAGAGGGAAGTGCCAAAGTTGAATAAAGATAACTTCATAGTATGGCAAAGTTGAATAAAGCTTCATATATCTAGAATTGGGAATTATACCCTTACATTAATGGAGAATGGCTACATTGAACCAACCACTGGTCCCTTGACTCTTGATCAACTGAGAGACAGATATGAACATAATGTTACTATGATGGAGATTGTTGCTGCCTGTACCAAAGCCAAATTTGAAGATATTAAAAGCTACACAATTGCCAAAGGTATGTGGGATAAACTTTCTCAAGTTTATAGTGGTGATGTGAATGTCAAAAGAGCTAGAGCTGAAAGCCTAAGGGGTAGATTTGATGATATGAAGATGAAGGAAGGTGATAATATTGTGCAATACTCAAATAGACTAAAAGAGGTAGTACATGTTATTAGATCAGCATTTGATGGTGCTATTAGTGAAGAGACAGTAGTAAGAAAAGTTCTTAGAACCTTATTGTCAGTTTATGCAATCAAAATATCTACTATTCATGAAACAAGGTCTACATCTAGTAACAACCTTACTCTCTTGACAATCTGATTGGTAAACTTACAACCTTTGAATTGAATAACTTTGACAACAGTGTTGTACCATCTATTGAATCTTCTTTTATGACTTCTCTAAAGATTGGTAAGTCTAGTAGCCTGAATAATAAGAATGATAGTGATAGCAATATTGATGATGAGCTTGATGAACTTGAAGCTCTTATGGCCAGAAGGTTACCTAAAGGTAAAGGAAGGTATAGAGGCAAATTACCTTCAACATGCTTCAATTGTAAAGAAGTTGGCCACATTGCTACTAGATGCCCACATAAGAAAGATCATGAAAGAACCAAAGACCGATCTAAAGGAAGCTATGGGAGAAGAAACAAAAGGGGCTACTAACACAACAAAAGAGACAACTAAGACAGTAATGACAAAGGCAAAAAGGTATTTTATATAGCTAAAGAAAATGAATCTGAATCTGACTCTGATGATGATGTAGAAGTTGTATTTGTTGCTACATGAAAGATGACTCAAAAGAAGAAGAAAAATATGTAGAAACAACACTAATTTCTAAAGTTAACAAAAATGATACACGGATCATAGACAGTGGCTGTACACATCATATGACTGGTGATAAGGAGAAATTTTATCAACTTGAAGAATACAATGGAGGATCTATGAGAATGGGTAATGATGCACCCTGTATGGTAAAAGGTAAAGGTTCACTGATGATTAATGATAGAATAAAATGTGAAAATGCTTAATGGGTAAAAGGATTGAACTATAATTTGTTAAGTGTGGCACAACTGAACAATTTAGGCCATCGACTTTCTTTTGAGAGCAAAAAGATAAAGATATATGATGATGGAGGAAGACTTGTCAGAACTGGTACATAATCCAGAGGTAATCTATTTTATCTTGATATTGATCAGTCTTCTTGTTTGATAATGAAAGATGAAGATGCATGGTTGTGGCATAAAAGGTTATGCCATGTGAATTTTGATAACATGATTAAGATCAGTAAAAGGAAAAGAGTTAGAGGTTTGCCTAACTTGTCAAAGCCTGATCATGTTATGTGTCATGAATGTCAGAAAGGTAAGATGACTTAGTCTAGTTTCAAAAAAAAAGACTACTCATCAAAGAAGATACTTGAGTTGGTTCATACCGACCTATGTGGTCCTATGAGAACTCAGAGTTATTATGGTGATAGATACTTTATTCTTTTTGTTGATGACTATACTAGATTGATGATTGTCATGTTCTTAAAAGAAAATTCTAAAGCATTCAAGATGTTCAAGTGGTATAAGGAAAAAGTAGAAAAAGAGACAGGTAAAGAGTTGAAATGCTTAAGATCTGATAGAGGAGGTGAATTTATCTCTAATGAATTTACTAATTTCTATAATGAGCATGGTATTAAAAGACAGGTCTCAGCACTGAGGACACCTCAGCAAAATGGCATTGCTAAAAGAAGGAACAAGTCAATAGTTGATTGTGCGAGGACACTGATGTTGCAAAATAATATTGCTTAGACATAGTGGAGAGAAGCTATTAGTACAGTTGTTTATGTTCTCAACCGAGTCCAATTGAAGGACACCAACAAGACACCCTATGAGTTATGGTTTGGACACAAACCTACAGTAAGTTATTTTAGAATTTTTGGAAGCAAATGTTTTATTCTAAAAGATGAAAGAAATGGAAAATTTGACTCAAAAGGTGATGAAGGGATATTCCTAGGATATTCCACTAAAAGCAAAGCATATAAGTGTCTGAATTAAGCTACTAATAAAATGATTGAAAGTACTAATGTTTGGGTAGATGAGTTTGATGACAAAAATGCAAGGGAAAGTAGAAAGGAACCAGAAGACTGTGGTAGATTTACTTACAGTGAACAACTAGAGGTTCTACCGACACATCAGACAATGATAACTAGTCAGCAGGAAAACCCTACCGAGGAATAGGAAAGAGAAACTGATGAGCAGGATGGACCTACTGAGTAAGCAAATGAACCTTCCTAGGATGAACAAGAAAGAAGAGACCAAGTACTAGCAAGATTTGTTAGGAGAAATCATCCTAAGACACAAATTATTGGAGATAGACAAGCTGACATGCAAACAAGGAGTAAGACAAGGAACATGTCTAGTTTGTGAATATGAACTTAAAAATGTGAAAGTTGCATTAGAGAATGATGAATGGGTCAATGCAATGAAAGAAGAAATAGATAAAATAGAGAAGAAAAAAACTTGGAGTTTAGTACCTTGACCCAAAGACAAGAATGTTATCGGTACTAAATGGATATTTAGGAACAAACTGAATGAGAATGGAGAGGTGACAAGAAATAAAACTAGATTAGTATGCAAGGGATATGCACAGGAAGAAGGAATTGATTATGGTGAAACATTTGCACTTTTTGCTAGATGAGAAGGAGTTAGAATGTTACTTGCATATGCTGCACACAAGAAATTCAAGGTTTATCAAATGGATGTAAAGTCATCATTTTTGAATGGAATACTTGAAGAAGAGGTCTACATAGAACAACCAAAAGGGTTCATTGATCCAAACAACAAAGACATGGTATGTAGACTACATAAAGCTTTATATGGTTTGAAGCAAGCACCGAGAACCTGGTATGAAAGGCTACATACTTGTTAAGTATTGGATTTGTTAGAACTAGTGAGAACAACAATTTGTATATGAAAGGAGATACTGATGATACTATTCTTACTGCTGAAATGTTTGTGGATGATATTATTTTTGGAGGCCAAGATCACATATGTAAAGCTTTTGTTGATGAGATGAGAAAAGAGTTTGAAATGTCTATGTTCAGAGAGATTAAGTTCTTTCTAGGACTACAAGTGATTTAGTAGAGTGATGGGATATTCATCACACAATCTAAATATATAAAGGAAGTCTTGAAGACATTTGGCATGGAAGATGCTAAACCTGTGGGAACACCGATGGCTACTAGATGTAAACTGACTAAGAAAGATGAAACTACAGAGGTAAATCAGACACTGTACCAATCTATGATTGGTAAGCTAATGTATGTAGTTCACAATAGACAAAATATAGCACATACTGTAGGAATTGTTGCTATATTTTTTGCAAACCCTAGAGAATCACACATGGTTTCTACTAAGAGAATCTTAAGATACCTGAAAAAGACTAAATATTATGGATTATGGTATCCTAAGGAAAGAAAATTTGAACTGAAGGTCTATGCCGACGTTGATTGGGTTGGTAATGTGGATGATAGAAAAAGCACCACCGGAGGATCATTTTTCTTTGGTGAAAGACTTGTTACATGGACAAGTAAGAAGTAGACTTGCATTTCTCAATCTATAGCTGAAGCAGAGTATGTTGTTGCTGCTACAAATTGTTCAAACATTTCATATATTAAGCAAGTATTGGAAGGAATGAATGAGGTAATCACTGAGCCGATGATTATATACTGTGATAATACAAGTGGCATTAATATTTCAAAGAATCTAGTGATGCACTCTAAGATAAAGCACATAAATATTAAGTATCACTACTTAAGAGAACAAGTATAGGAGAAGCAAGTGAAGTTAGAATTTGTTACATCTAAAGAACAACTTGTAGACATATTTACAAAGCCTCTACCGAAGGAAACATTTGAATATTTGAGGACTAGACTAGGGGTCTGTCCCCTGTCTACCGGTCACTAATGTGATTTGGATGTTGCATTAGCCTACTCTTATCAAAAGATCATTCATTTTGATGCATCATAGTTCATACTTTGGATCATGTCTAAGGCTATGAAAAGTTTGGAGAACTGGAACAGATTGGCATATCAGTATACAAAGATACAGAGAATGCACCAAACAACAAAGAGTTACATGGCTACTACAGAGTTGTTTATTTATTTGTTTCTTTGGCATTGTTGTCAAAGGGAGACATAAACATATGAAATAATATGCACCGATGAGAACACATAGATATCTATCTAAGGGAGAGACAATCTGATAGAAGAAAAACACTAAATATCAGTGATTGAGAATAGAAGTTTGGTAATGTTGTTAAGTAATGTAGTGATTAAACATGTTAAGCTAAGGGAGAGCTTGTACATCATTTTGTTCATAGATTTGTAGAATACATGTTTGGTATGTGTATGGTATATTTCATATTACTTGAGTTCCCATCAATGCCAAAGGGAGAGATTGATGAACTACAACTGATTTAGAACCTGATTGAAGAATCTGTGATTAAAGATCACCGAGGAGTTCTTGATTAGATATGTAAGATGATTAAATCAGTATTATGTTGTCATTGATTTCAACTAGTTTGACAACACTTATCTTGTAAGTTACTATACTGAAACATTTGTAGAAAAGGAGTGAAAGAGATGAAGAATAGATATATCTACATGAGGGAGATGTATATGAGAGATGAGGATAAGGAATACATTGGGTAACTTTTTGATGAGTCTATGACCTTATTATATTGACTTGATTATGTTGCATTCATCTATGATGAAGGTTAGAGCTGAAAGACACAAAGTAGTGTTGTCAGTTAATTAAGCATTACATTATACACCGACAGAGCATAGTGTATATTGAGCATAGTTTAAACCAAGCTTGTGTTCACTGATGCATTTCTTTGTTAACCGAGTAGGAAAAAGGAACTAAATGATTACTTTAGCTGATAAGGATTAACGAGCTAGAAAGTGTATAAATTTGAGGTAACAGATACAGTTTGTAATGAAGATCGATGGCTAGCATAATTCAAGGAAGATCTGATGAATTAAATTGAAACATGTTATTGACACATCAATTGAGGAAGGTTAAAGTGGCAAAATCAATGGAGATGATTAAGCAGCAAAATCTGATGGAGGAGAAGAAAATGGTTTACATGTCTATATAAGAGACAAAGTTTCACATTGAAACTAATATCGGGAGAAGGAAACTATAGAACTATCACGTGAACAAGTTTTCATGCATACCTAATCAAACTGGTTAAGGAGAATCAAAGTGCAGAGTATACCGAGCGTCAGGAAGCTATTACCGAGTGATAGTAAGTCACTAAAATTGTTTGAAATAGAATAGAAACATTGATCAGAGGATTTGAATGAGCCTAACATTGATCTATACATCTGCAATTGAAGTTGTATTAAGGTAGATCACCTACTATTACATTTTAACCATTATACATAGTCAAATCTCTTAACCAAGTGGACTAGGAAAGTCTTTTTATGTATCATTTATAGAATGAACATTGTTATCCTATCAACCCCATAGTGAATGCTGGTTGGATGATAATGATTGGTCTAAAATCCTCTAACAAGGTCACACCTAACAGTGTGTTTGTAACCTTTAACAGGGTTGAGTCTTCACCAACCTCACTTCAAAAGAGTGAATAATTTTTGGGTTGCCAGTCCCAGGTGGTTTTTCCCTTCACAGGGTTTCCACATTAAATCTCTTGTGTTATGTGTTGATTGTGATATTTTTTTGATGTCATATTTTCATGTTGCATATTTGATTTGATCAGTAATCTTTATATGTTATTGACTGGTAATCAGTAAAAGTAGAGACAATTTAGTATTCTAAGTTACCGAGTAGCAGAAGTTTGAGATAATTTGTTTTGGATTATACATTTTGATTTGGGACACTAGATAACTGATTCACCCCCCTCTCAGTTATTCTAACAAAAATAATAGGTGTTACTATTATATCATTTCAACATGCAATCCTAACATCAATAATTTATAAGCTTTTTTGAGAATGAAAATAATTTACCAGAACATTAACAGTAAGATATAAAATGATTTCAGATTTTTTAAGATTGTTGTGTTTTCCAAAAAGTATTCTAACATGATTTAGAATAGTGCTTGACCTAATGGGCTACAATGTAAGAAATTGTGAAATACATCTAATTTTATGATCAACCTCTTAGAACAACACATAAATAAAATTATTGAATATGCCTAGCATATAACTCTATACAACTAAAATTATCATCAAACTTATATAGAATCGCTAAAAAGTGGGATATATGTTGAAAAAAAAATTATGATGTAAACTAATGAAATGTTTAATTTTTAATATATTTTATGTTTATAGTTTTTCTTAAAAATTATTAAATTATAGAAATATAGTTTTTTAATAAAATAAAAACTAAAATTCAATTTCTAATAAAATGTTAAAATTGGAGTTACATCATATGTCATCCTTTATATAGTATTTTTTTATTTTTTGTTCAATTTTTTTGTGTGTATAGATAACTTGAAACTTTACCACATGGATATATCTTTTCACTAAATTTAAAAATGTATATTTAAATATAAAATTAAAAATTGACATATATGGACATATATCTCTTTCCATTCGACGTCACCTTTTGTCTCAAGTACTCATCCACAATAAATTTATAAATTGTATCCTCTTGATATAGATTATTTCCTCTACTAATCATATTTTCTCCAAAGTTTTCAAAGAAATTTTACTATTTTTCCATGACAAGATAATCAACCGTATAATTTTGTGTTGATAACTACATCCAATAAAAGTAAATATAAAATATTTAAAAAACTTAAAATATTAAAAAAGATATATTTTTAGAGATGTTCACTTATAGATCTACAAAATGACATTTTTTTATTTTATTACAATATCAATAAAAGGAGTAGGGGTTGTTAACACATCAATTTTTTGACTTTTTTTTGGTACTTAAACCCAAAGTTTTCTAAAATATGCATTCAATAGACACTTTCAATCAGAAAATTTGAGAAACGTATCGAACTTAGTTAGAATGAATCTAGCTCTAGACCATATTTCTGACCAAAACTAATATTTAGTTAGAAATACTTGAATTTAGTTGTGCTAACAAGTTTTCCTAAAGTGTGACATGCCATTATACTTTTAACCTTAAATCTTGAGGGGCATTCAAAGGAACAATATAATGTCAAGGTCTAATTAGATGCAACTAGATAGGTGTGGCAGAAGTTGATGAAGACCCTAAAACTAGTATTTTTTTTCAATATTTTAGAGTGACGTGATCTCTTGAGAAGAAACATATACATCTAAAGGTAGTTTTCCCATGCCTCCAACATCTGTTACTAGGTTTCCATGAAAACATAAGATAATGTCACTTTAGTAGAATAAAACCAATAACAACCACACATTCATGCGACAAATTTATGAGGAATTTGGCCAAATGTTTTTTGTTCCTTGTTTTTGCATTCCACCTCTTGGAAACATGTCTATTAGAGTCTATGTAGTTGCAAGATTTAAAGAAATACTTTTATGTCTCAATGGATTTCCATTACCTATTCAAAATCTTCCATATTAGCATAGGGGAGGAAGAAGCTAGAAAATATTGTGGAGTTTGGCTTTATACTAGTTGATTGTATTTACTTGAAAATTATTTGAAAACATTATTTTGGAAAATTTGTACCCTATATTTTTGATATAGTCATGCATTTCATGGGCTGCAATCTCTCACTAAAATTAGACTTGAAGAAGTATCATGTATGAGGAATATTCTATGAAGGGAAAACATGATTAACAGTTGCGGGGTTTTAATCACCCCTTATTTTGAACTTGTCAACACTCACAAGACTATGATTTTCACAAACCATCTAAGCATTGGAATGCTTATCCACTTGAGCTTGTAGTATCCTAGGACTATATATTTATTCTTGAAAGTCCACAAATCATGCACATTCTCCTTGTCTATGGTTCACATTTTTGAATGTGTGTTCTCATTGGAGTATTCATGAGACCATATCTCTTTGAGAGATTCAAATAGGCCATGTGTCAATTCAATGCTCACACACTTTGGTATAGGAAGAGAGAACTTGGTAAAGTTTGTAATTTTTGTCTTTATGGGTTTTTTTATTGCATTTTCTGCGAGGCAATTTAAAAGTGGTCACAAGCTCTTGAAATGGATTTTTCAAAGTTATGAATCTAAAACTATGGATGCGAAAGTTAAGGTTTTAAATTATAAAATGAAAAATTAAATATTTTGAGTCTAAATATGTAAAACTTAGGCATTGGGCTCTTTGTGATATGGAAGTTAAAGTTTGGAGTCAAAAGATCCAAAAAGTTAATGTGTCAAAAAAAAATGTGAAATTTGGTGTTTGAGGCTCCAAGCATATGAAACTTAAGGTTCAAGGTTGAAAAAGCATGATAGTTGATATTTTTTATACACTTTCACAAAGGGAAATTAATTTGGAAATTTTGAATTTTGGGGTCATAAAAAATCAAGGCAATAACTATCTCTAACTAGGGACAAGGATTACAAAGTACATGGAATGAATGCAAGATCTCCAAAAAATGAGTGCATTATTTAATGGGCAATAGATTCATAAAGGGAGGCAACATTGGGATTAAATGGGCAAAATCGATGTGAGACAAAAATGAGACCAAAACAACTTAATTTGTGTTGGAAATATAAATGGAGTAACTGAGAGGGGGGGTGAATTAGTTAACCACAAAAATATTACCACAGATCCCTTAGATGTCTTATTAAATCATTTTCTACTGTTACTCGGTAAACATACAGAGAAATGTTGTAGCTCGGTTATTGCAGTGAGCATTAATTATAACTGTTCTTAAGCATTCATCAGTGATTAACATGCATGCATAAAGAAAATAACATGAACACAAGAGACACCAGATTTAACGTGGAAACCCAATATGGGAAAAACCACCAATGTAACTAGTTACTGTTTTTCACTTTTCTGAAGTGATGCCCTGTTAGGAGCCAACCCAGTAAAAGGTTACAAAACACACTATTAGGTGCGACCTTGTTAGAGGATTTAATCACCCTGTTAGGAGTGGCCTAGTAAGAGGTCTTTGAACAATTCAATAGAACTGTCACCTTGTTAGAGGATTTACAAAATGGTTGTTAAACCAACTCGGTTAAGAGATTTTGAAATCACTGCTACAATGGTAAGAAAGTAACAATGAAATGACTTGCATAATGATGCAATTGAATTGCTGATTACAGATCTTTATTCTACTTCTCTAGATTCTTCCTGATCAAATAAATCTTTGCTGCACCTCAAGGATATCTAACCATCCTTCAAAATTCACACACACCTTCCTTCACTTTTCACTCTACACACTTAAATTCACCACTTGACCTTCTATATATATATATATATATATCATTTAGATTGTCAAGTCGGCACTAATAATCATTAACACTAATTACAATAGTCGGCTGGGATAAACAAACTTTATTTCTCAAATTAACAAAATCCTTTATTGGGCCGATCTTGCTCGGTAAATACTAATCCTGAAAGATTTCCTTCAGTGACCGAGTGAACTTAGTAAACACTGTGAATTCTGCAACATCCTTTGGAGACCAAGTGAACTTGGTAAACACTAACTTTCCTTTGATAACCATGGAAGCTCGGTTAACACTATTTTCTGCCATACTTTCCTTTGACGCTTGAAAGATCTCGGTAGACACTTAAAAATTGCCCGCTAACCGACTAAGCTCGGTAGACACACAAAACTGCTTAATGATATGACATTTGTGTGACATCAAAGACAACACACAATTAGACAATTGTATCCAACAATCTCCCTCTTTGGCATTGATGGCAACACAACATGTCATAGCATAATGAAATTTCATAGAAAACATAGAATAAGGAACATATCCTTAGCTTCATTCTGATTCTCATCTTCCTCAGACTTTTCTCTCTAATTGAAAACTCTCCCTCTTAACTTCTCAAATTCTCCTTCTTAGAAATTTCTTGAAATGACAACAAACTCTCCCTCTTTGACAACACATGCCAAAGACAATACACACACTTTCGGTGAATACCAATGTACCTTAAGTACTGATTCATATGCAATGATTCCTTGACTATGCTGCATCAACTTACTGATATTCAACATGTTCTAGTTGATGCATCACTAAAACTTTATTTAGTGAGCTTCAGATAGGGGAATGACCCCTAACTTACCTCTTAGATACAAGAATGCATCCTTAGGTAGTGGCTTGGTGAATATACCTGCAATCTATTCTTTTGTATGAACATATTCTAATTTGATTTCCTTGCCCTGCACCAATTCTCTGACAAAGTGATATTTTATAGCAATGTGCTTGGTTTTGGAATGCATTACTAGATTCTTTGAAATATTTATTGCACTTGTATTATCACAAAACATAACAACTGGTTCTTTGATTTCAACCTGCATGCCTTCCAATAACTATTTAAACCAAACAATATTAGAGCAGTTTACTGCTGTAGCAACATATTCTGCTTCTGTTGTGGATTGGGATGTGCAATTTTGCTTTTTACTAGTCCAAGATACTAACCTCTTGCCAAGAAAGAATGCTCCACTACTCATACTCTTTCTGTCATCAATGTTTCCAGCCCAATCAGCATCAGTAAACACTTTTAAGTCTAGATTGCCTCCAAATTTATACCATAAGCCATAATCTTTAGTACCTCTCAAGTACCTCAAGATTCTTTTGATTGCCATCATATGATTTTCTCTGGGTTTTGCTGAGAATCTTGCTACTATACCAACTACTAAGGCAATATCAAGCCTTGTATGCACTACATACTGTAATTTTCCAATCATTGATCTGTATAAGGTCTGGTCTACTTCTTTTGAATCATCATCTTTGGTAAGCTTCAGTCCAATACACATGGGTGTACCAACTGGTTTTGAATCTTCCATACCAAACTTCTTAAGTATTTCTTTGATGTATTTAGACTGAGTAATGTAGATACCATTCTTGTTCTGCTGAATCTGAAGACCAACAAAGAACTTTATCTAACCAAACATAGACATTTCAAATTCTTTGTTCATTTGCTCTGAAAATTCTTTGCACTAATCATCATTCCCTATAAACACAATATCATCCACAAATATTTCTACCAAAACAATTTTGTTATCTGGTCCTTCTTTGATGTAGAAATTACTGTTATCATTAGCTCTTTTGAAATCAATCTGAATAAGATAGTTATGTAATCTTTCATACCATGCTCTAGGGGCTTATTTCAGACCATACAATGCTTTGTGTAACTTGCAGACCATATCCTTTTTTTCTGGATCAATAAAACTTTAATGTTGCTCAATGTAGACTTCTTCATCAAGAATACCATTGAGAAATGTAGATTTTATATCCATCTGATATACCTTAAATCCTTTATGTGCTGTATATGCAAGTAGAGTCCTTACACCTTCTAATCTTGCAACAGGAGAAAAATTCTCTCCATAATCTATACCTTCTTCTTGAGAATATCCTTTACATACCAATCTAGCTTTGTTTCTTCATACTTGACCATCTTCATTCAACTTATTTCTGAATACCCATTTTGTTCCAATTACATTTTTATCTTTAGGCCTAGGTACAAGAGTCCATGTTTTATTCTTCTCTATTTGTTCTATTTCTTCATTCATAGCCTCAATCCAATTTTCATTTTCCAATGCATCTTTGACATTTCTTCATTCATAGCCTCAATCCAATTTTCATTTTCCAATGCATCTTTGACATTTCTAGGTTCAAAATTAGCAAGTAAACATGTACCTTTTAGTTTACTTCTTGTCATAGTACCATCTGATTTGTTTCCAATAATCCAATCTAATGTATGATACCTCCTGACATACTTGGCCAATACAGGTTCCTTGCCTCTTGAATGAGTTACATTGTCATCTTCTTGAATTTCATCTTCAGGTTTAGGTTGCTCGGGCTCGGTAGATATCTACTCGATAGCTTCAGACTGAGACTCGGTTCCTTGTGACTCAGTTTGAACTTCTTCTTGTGACTCGGTTATTGTACTGGGCTTAGTAGATGTAGTTTCTGTGTTGACAAATGTGTCTGGCAATATATCAAGTTCAATGTAAACAAATCTTTTGTAATCCTCTAGTTCCTTTTTGCTTTCTTCTTCAGTCTTTTCTGCAAACTCATTAACTTTCACATGTGCACTTTCTATGATTTTGTGAGTAGACAAATTTAGACATCTATATGCCTTACTTTTACAAGAATATCCCAAAAATATTCCTTCATCACTTTTTATATCAAATTTTCTTTTTCTAGATTCTTTCAAGATGTAACATTTACTACCAAATACTTTCAGGTAACTTATATTGGGTTTATAGCCATACCATAACTCATAAGGAGTTTTGAATGTGTCTTTCCTCAACTGTACTCGGTTCAAGGTATGAAGTGCATTGGTGATAGCTTCTTTCCAGTATTTCATAGCAATGTTCTTTTCAATCATTAAAGTCCTTACACAATCCATGATAGATCTGTTCCTCCTTTCAGCTATTCCATTTTGCTCAGGAGTTCCCAGGGCTGATACTTGTCTTTTGATTCCTCTTTCAATGCAAAAATTATTGAATTCATGGGAGATGAATTCACCACCTCTGTCTGATCTCAAGCACTTCATTCTTTTCCCTATTTTATTTTCTACTCTTGCCAAATACCATTTGAACTTCTCAAATGCTTCTGAATTTTCTCTTAAATACATAATAGTCATCATTCTAGAGTAATCATCAACAAAGAGAATAAAGAATTTTTCTTTAGTATAGCTTTCAATTCCAATAGGTCCACATAAATCAGTATGCACAATTTCCAAAATATCTTCAGACTGATAGTTTTTACTTTTAAAGCTTGTCTTTCTTTTCTAGTCTGACAATTCTTGCATAGACCAACATCAGGTTTCCTCAAAGTAGGAATGCCTCTTACTTTCTTGAATTTGCTTATTTTCACCATGTTATCAAAATTTACATGACATAACCTTTTGTGCCATAACCAACTTTCTTCAATTAGAGCAACAAAACATGAGCATTCACCAAGATCAAGATAAAATAGGTTACCTTTGGTTTGTTTGCCTGATCCAATCAGTTTTCCTTTGTCATCCAGCAGTCTTGCTTTTCCATTCATGAATTCAACTTTGAATCCAATGTTGATTAGCTATGCTACACTTACAAGATTATGCTTTAGTCCTTTAGCCCAATATGCATTATCACATATAAGTTCTTTGGTTAGTGAAATTCATCCTCTTCCTTTTATACAACAAGGTTCATTGTTTCCAAACCTTACACTACCACCATCATAGTCTTCAAAATGTTCAAATTTTGCTTTATCACCAGTCATATGATGTGAACAACCACTGTCTATGATCCATGTATCATTTTTTCTTATATGAGAGATAAGTGCCATCTCATCTTCATCATCATCAGATTCATCTTTTACAACAATGAAGACAATTTCTTCTTCACTATCATCAGAATCCTTAGCCAAAAAACATGTTTTCTTACCTTTATCCTTGAATGATTTGAAATTATCCTTGCCATTGTACTTGTGACCTTTCTTCTCATCCTTGCTTTGCTTGTTTGGGAACCTAGCTGCAATATGACCAATTTCTTCACATGAAAAACAAATTAAGGGAGTTTTACCTTTGTATTTACCTCTGCCTCTAGAATATTTCTTTTCAAGTAATGCTTCAATAACTTCAAGATCACTATCAGAACTTTCCTCTGATTCTTCTTCACTTTTTGACTGAATTTTCTTGTCCTTCTTAAGTGAAAGTTTGGCCTCAAATGCTGATTCAATATTTTTAGAAGTTGGAACATAGTTGTCATAGTTATCCAATTCAAAGGCTGTCAATCTTCCAACTAAGGCATCCAAAGTTATATTGTGATTTTCTTCACATCTTCTTTCTTGAATAGCAGATACTCTTATTGCATAGATAGGGAGTAATGTTTTGAGAACCTTACTTATAATTGTTTCATCATGAATTGTTCCTCTAGAAGCTCTGATTACACTAACACTTGCCTTGCTCCTTTCAACATATTTTGCAACATTTTCATCTTCTCTCATTTTCATCTGATCAAACTGTCCTCTTAGGCTTTCTGCTTTGGCTCTCTTCACATTTTCATCACCACCATAAATTTTCTTCATCTTGTTCCACATTGCATAAGTAGTAGTGCAGTCTTTGATCTCATCAAATTCTTCATAGCTAAGAGTTGATGCAATGTCTATCATCATGGTGTTATGGTTCTTTTTCTCTACAATGTCTTCAACAGATAATGTGCTAGTAGGAACTGTATATTCTTGATCAAGATATTTTCATCCTAAATCACCAATGGAAGCTAGATGAAGTCTCATGAGACCTTGCCATGTTGAAAAGTTATCTCTATTAAGCCTTGGAATTTCTCTCTTGTAAGACATCCTGATCTTTAGCTTAAGTCCTTGAAACCCTTCCTGCAAGCACCAAAAACTCTGATACCAATTGTTGGAAATATAGATGGACTAACTGAGAGGGGGGGGTTAATCAGTTAACCACAAAAATATTACCACAGATCCCTTAGATGTCTTATTAAATCATTTGCTGCTGTTACTCGGTAAACATATAGAGAAATGTTGTAACTTGGTTATTACAGTGAGTATTAATTATAATTGTTCTTAAGCATTCATCAGTGATTAACATGCATGCATAAAGAAAATAGCATGAACACAAGAGACAATAGATTTAACGTGGAAACCCAATATGGGAAAAACCACCAATGTAACTAGTTACTATTTTTCACTTTTCTGAAGTGATGCCCTATTAGGAGCCAACCTAGTAAAAGGTTACAAAACAAATTGTTAGGTGTGACCTTGTTAGAGCATTTAATCACCTTGTTAGGAGTGGCCTAGTAAGAGGTCTTTGAATAATTCAATAGAACTGTCACCTTGTTAGAGGATTTACAAAATGGCTGTTAAACCAACTCGGTTAAGAGATTTTGAAATCACTGCTACAATGGTAAGAAAGTAACAATGAAATGACCTGAATAATGATGCAACTAAATTGTTGATTATAGATATCTGTTTTGCTTCACTAGATCTTTCCTGATCAAATAAATCTTTGCTGCGCCTCAAGGATATCTAACCATCCTTCAAAATTCGCACACACCTTCCTTCACTTTTCACTCTACACACTTGAATTCACCATTTGACCTTCTATATATATATCATTCAGATTGTCAAGTTGACACTAATAATCATTAACACTCATTACGACAGTTGGCTGGGATAAACAAACTTTATTTCTCAAATTAACAAAATCCTTTATTGGGCCGACCTTGCTCGGTAAATACTAATCCTGAAAGATTTCCTTCGGTGACCGAGTGAACTTGGTAAACACTGCGAATTCTGCAACATCTTTTGGAGACCGAGTGAACTCGGTAAACACTAACTTTCCTTTGATAACCATGGAAGGTCGGTTAACACTATTTTCTGCCATACTTTCCTTTGATGCTCGAAAGATCTTGGTAGACACTGAAAAACCACTTGCTGACCGACTGAGCTCAGTAGACACACAAAACTGCTTAATGATATGACATTTGTGTGACATCAAAGACAACACACAGTTAGACAATTGTATCCAACAATCTCCCTCAGACAATTGTATCCAACAAATTTGATCACAGATATATACATGGTAGGGGAAGCCTACCTCAAAAAACTCCAAGTGGTTAGGAAAACCCATTGAAGGGTAAAGGAAAATAAATTCCATGGTGTAATCATAGGTGACAACTCTCAATCACCTATTAAATCAGTTGTAAATTCATTCTTTGAATTTGGTCTTAATATTTATGGCATGTGCAACTACTTTGGGTGAGGCAACATTTCCAAATAACCATTTGTCATCAGAACCATCTAAATCTAGAATCAAATAACCTTCATGTTGCATGTTATTGATGAATTCTTGTTGAATAAGTTGAAGTATTAGAATTTCAAGGCTTTGAATACCCTTTTGATGATCAATATGTGGAATTAGATGGTTTGTGTCCTCCTTTTTAATCAATAGATCAGTTCAAAAGATATCACCAAAATAAGAAGATTTGTTATGCAGTTTATCATGTATTTGAGTGAAAGTATCATGAGGAAAAACTTTTTCTTTGCTTTTCCTTTATTATTCAAATTTGATTATTTGATTCTTCCATGACACTTGACACACATTTTCTTCCATTCTCATGATTCTAGTTGGACCTTCCAAACAATGTCTTGGACCTAAAAATATTATCTCATTGGACTTGACTTGCATAAGTTGGCCTTCTTCATTTGTCTCCTATTGATTGTGTATTTTATTTGTGTCACTATAAAAACCTACAATGCCATCTTCATTTTTGGTTGGTAAAAGCATAAAGTTGTCACTAGTACAAAAACAACAATATATGACCAAATAAACTACCAAAAATTGTAGATAAATGACCAAATTTGGTCACGTGACTAGTGGTAGTTTATTGCCGATCATTTATCTCGTGACCAAATTTATGACTAAACTATTTTAGTCATTTATTTGGTCATATATTTAATCATTTATTTGGTTGTTTATTTGATCATTTGGTAGTTTATTTTGTCATTTATTTGGTCATTTGGTAGTTTATTTGGTCATTTGGTCATTTATTTGGTCATTCATTTGTTCATTTATTTAGTCATTTATTTGGTCATTTATTTGGTCATTAATTTAGTCATATATTTAATCATTAATTTAGTCATATATTTAGTCATATTAGGGCACAATGGAATCGAACCATCATCCTCGTACTTGTAAAGTAGGTGCTCTTCCATTGAGCTAGTACCCTTTAAAGAATAATCATACCATGTATACTAGTACTTTCCTCTAAACATGATTTCAATTTTTTCCATCTATAGTTTAAGGGTAGCAAAGCTTAAGGGGAGGATGACTAGTGATACTTTAAACTCAATGGTGAAGTTATTCAATGTGCAATATAAGAATGAAGTGAATGATGCCATTGGAAAATACATTACATGTGGTTTGTTCTCCTTATTATAATGACAAGCATATATCTTTAGGGGAAACCAGCCACATTAAATAGAGATAAAGTATGTAACAATGATCATACCTTCTACATTTTAACTCCTAATTAACCCATCAAAAGCTTTACTACTTTAGAATTCCACACTCCTGGTAACCTACCAATCTATTGCACTTCTATCCAATACATCAATCATAAAATTAGTATTATTAAGGAAATTTAATACACACTAAATTAAACTTATAAAAATTGATAGCCATTTTCCAAGATCTCCTATTTGTGGTATATACTAATCCTTAAGATACATTAATAACTAATAATGTAGCATCTTTCTTATCATAGCTAGAAAACATAAAATATTAAACATTGACCTTAAAACTACTTAAGGATGTCACAAGTTAGTAATACATTGGAATCACTAATAATTGTTTGAACACTTTAGATTTCCAATTATGACCAAATACCTAGGTCACAAAAAAACAATAAAAGTAACTAAATCAACTAGTTCAATGTTACTTTTTTAAAATACAATGTTAACTGGTTTCTTTGAAAAGAGTGGATACTTGTGTATCTATAGGTGCATAATTAAATGTTTGGGGCCATTGTAAGTGCACTTTTAGGGAGGATCATTGGGTCTAGGTATTCAGTCATCAACATTAGATCCTGTATATGAACTTTGACAAAAAATAGAATGTGGACAAGTTTGCCAAACCTATATAAGGGGAGGCAAGTTCCTTGTTACAAATCAGTGTCATCTTAGAGAACATCAGTTGAAGGTGTACTGCTGATCATTATTGTGATAGGTATTTGAAGGAGCTATGAGCAAAGCAGAGGCTTGTGACTAGGGAAAGCATAAGAGACTATGAGTGAGTCTTGCAAAGAAGGTGACTTCTCTCAAGGAGGGCAGATTCTAGGTCTATTGCATTATGGATAGAGAAGCATCAATTACTTTGTAAATAGTATGCAAGATTAATAGAGAAGCACCTCATCCTTGACCATATTTTATGTTTTCCAAGGCAAATATAGATAAAAGTACATCATTATTTTGATAAAAAAATTTTACAAGAATCAACCAATTGGGAAGAATCTCTGACTTACCAGGAAGCTCCATAGCTGATAATCACCTACACAACATAGAAAAATGTATTAAAAATAGTTTTTACTAAAGTTCATGTATTTCTCATCAAACAAAAAATGTCAGCTGAAAATTAGGTCTTGGGATAAAAGCAAATTGTAGAGTTGTAGATTTTCAATAGATATGTACTTACAGGAGTTTTGGTGACCTTGAGATGCTTCAAGACTTCCTTAAGCTCATTGTCACCATGGACACTCTTTAGATTCCCATGTAAATCACAGGGAGGGACAACCCTGTGCCTTCCAAACCCTTTTTACTTCCACTCTCATTTGATGATTTACTTGTGTCCATTTATACAACTACAAAAATTCAAATTAAAAAGAAAAAACAATATGAGAAGAAATGTTAATCTAGTAAATAGGAATATAAATATAATAGCAAGGTTTTTTCAACTTATGTCAATTAATGCTAAAAATGTCCATTATTTCATCTAGCGAAGTTACATGTTAAAATAAAAATGGATGAAACCAATGAAACTTCAAAGGGAGACCTATGAAATAAAGGATCTCTCTTAAAGACTATAATGACTAATCAATATATATCTGATTACAATTATTGATTAACAATACCTAAGCCATATTAGATGTGAAGAAATTTTGACATGTGCAATAGCATATATACCATAGACCATTGACTTTCACATTGAATGGAGGATAAAATTATGATGAATGTAACAAATTGCAATGGTATATTGACCACTGATTTTCAACTCATTCTCAAACAAATTTGATAATGTCTAAATAAAATCACCCAAAAAGGTATTTTTGTTAAAATATCACAAGAACATAGAAAGATTGGCCAAAGAATTACATGTCACTTCAAATGATTGGTAGATGAACTTAGAATAGGTCTCCCCTTTACTAGCTATTCCTTGCACTAGTTTCCTACATTTACCCCTCTTGGTGTGCCTTTGCTAAAGTGTTATGGATTAAAGACAAACCTTTTTGTGAAGATAGTTGAACTCTCAAAAATCATTTTTAAATGTTTTTTAAAAGCTATCTCCTAAGGAAGGATCACATAAAATTGATAAGGTAACTGTTTCAGATGTGCAAACTTATATAGAGATTCAAGAGTCAATAACTGGTGCTATTTTGCATACAATTAATCCTCTAGGCTCTTAAAAATAGTGGAGAGAAATATGGTTGGACGTAGATACTCCACTTTGTCAATACAATATAGGCTATGCATATGAGTGACTTCATATCTTATCTAACAAAGAAATGATAACTAGTAGAATATAAAGTCTTTAAAAAAAAAAGAATATAAGTCAAACCACTTCTCATTCATAAGTAAGAATCAGATGATAGGAAAGATCATGAGTGGGTTGGATTCTATTTTCTACTATTCTCTCTAGAACTATTTATGTTAGAGAAAGTATTTCAGTTTATGCAAGTTTATGGATGACATTGATTAGAGAAGGAATTTGTTTGTAGCTTTCTCATGCTCAACATTCAAACAAGGTGGTTGAGGCTATTGTAGGAACCAATGGCAACATGTGATCCTTTCCACTCTCTCTTTCTCATTCTTAATTAGATGGTGATTGCAAACTTGTCTTAAAATACATTCATAAAGTAAATATTGCAGCTATATCCCACCAAAATTAAAGTTTTTTGAGTACAAAGCTTGTGGGGAATCTGCATTTATTTGATGTTTCATCATTGTTTCAAATAACACTCCATGATCACAATTTCCATCTTCATCCTTCTAATGAATCCCTAGGTGCAATCTGAAACATTGAGGAGAAATCATATATACGTGGTTTTGCAGAAGCTTTAATAGTAATACTGTTACTCATGGATTGTGAAAACCTCATTTTCATCATTTAAGCAGTATGCTTATTTGGGCCAATATAATAAGAGCAACATTAATTTCAATATGAGGATACCTGTCTAAGAAACCCTTTATTTCAATTAATTAGGGTCATGATGGGAGTGGTCATATATCTCTAAGTCAAAACAAATAGCAAGAGAATATCTCAATTCTTGTATTTTGATAAGATCAAGATCAAAGAAGTTACATTTGGTATTCTCTTTTCTTAGGGTAAAAGCACAATAAGCTGTCACCCTTTTACAAAGGAAGAGGCTAACAACACCAAAACTGAAAAACTTCAAGGGCATAAAAGTTACATTTCTGTTGAGAATTTGAAGATGATGTAAAATGATGAAATGTGTAAAATAGGATGAATTTTATGCCTATAATTTTAAAAATTTAATTTGAGCAAAAATAAATATGTTTTTGTATTTTTTAAGACCTATTTTCATGTCCTGAAAAATACTACAAATCAGGGTGTTTACTTCCCATCAAATCAGTATAAGTAAAACATTTTTTTTCCCTCCAATTTTAGAATATGTTTTAGATGACATGTATATCTAGTGCAGGAAAAAGGAAAGAAGTGTTTTTGATCTATAGTTTACCTGTTATAAGTATTCAAAGTTGAACTTACCTGAAATCAATAGTTTTTTTCTTCCGTCACTTTTCCCCTATCAAATCTATGCCAAAAACTAAATAAATTACATATTCTTGAAGAGGACTCTCTCCTCTAGTGTCATATATGATTTTAAAAATTTTCTAAATTCATCTAGCATTTTTCTATAATTTTTTGAATCGATGTCTTCTTGAAGTTTAATATACCTACATGTAGTTTTTAGCAAATTTGTTTAATTTTTTGTAGTTGAAACAATATAAAATTTATATGTCTAGAATCATACTTCTGAGATCTAGAAAAGGGTACTTTTAGTTTTTTAAGATTTTCTATTTTGATGAGAGAAAGGAATGGCAAAAGTGCAAAATTTTGGTTTTTTTGTGTTTTTGGAGGTTTGACTGCCAACATGGCATACCACCTAGGTAGACTTGGCTGAGTCCGACTCGGCCGAGTCCCCTAGGGGTCAGCCCGACAAAAACAACCATATAGTGTGAAAATTAGGGGCTTGGGAAGTTTTTTATATTAAAAATATCATTTAGACTCAGCCAAGTACCACTTGGCCCAGTCTACTGGGCCATGTAGATGTCATTCAACACTGCATGGCACCTACGTGTACTCGGCCCAGTTAGACTCGACTGAGTCTAACTCGGCTGAATTTAACTGGGCCGAGTGATTTGAGTTAACTGAAAAGGTGACACTTGATCATGCTTTTACCCCTTAGTAGTCATTGAAAACCAAGTTCTTGAATCTTTGTTCCTATATACGATTATGTGATGAAAGAAAGGAATGAGTTACAATTTTTGTTATTGTGAATCCTTTTGTATTGGAGTAAGGAAAGGAAGAACTGGATATTTGGATTCAATGAAGATAAGCAAGCATCCATCTAATTTTAGGTGCCATAGTGCAATGGATGTTTTGGTTGAAAAAAGTACAAGAGATGCAGTATCTATTAGTTGATAAAGAAATGAAGAAAATCTTACTAAGCAATTTACTAACCAGTGAAAAGAATTCTTGCCATTATATCTAGAAAAATTCAGGTAA
Organism: Chamaecyparis obtusa; assembly: GCA_027943335.1. Classification (NCBI taxonomy): domain Eukaryota; kingdom Viridiplantae; phylum Streptophyta; class Pinopsida; order Cupressales; family Cupressaceae; genus Chamaecyparis; species Chamaecyparis obtusa. The sequence continues at coordinate 2,276,814 of BSBK01007397.1, forward strand.
CCCACTGTACTGATAATACTTCTATTATGTGAGCTGGTTTTTGTCTCTTCATTTATTTATGTCGGATGTGCTTGAAGGACCCAGTGCAAGGGAGAAGTTGTGGATTATCATTCATAATAGTCTAAAATGTCAAATAGGGTGCTCTGTTCCATTCAATTTCAAAATTGATTATTCTCACTAAAGGAAAAAATAAGTTCAGGTTCCATCAAGTGATTATGTAGAGAAAAAACATCATCAAAGGTTAATTGTAAACTTTCTCTACTTGGTTAACACTAAACAAGGAAAGCATGGTTACAACTTAAAAAAAAGGCACTGGGTATTAGTTTGAGTTTTTTATGAATTCAATACATCAGCCTCATAAAGTGAACTGATGACCAGAGCAAAGAACTACTACATACTATAGCTAGTAGGAGTTAGTTATCCATAAAAGGCCAATTAAGTTTCCTTACCGCCTTCAATTTTAGTATTGTCTACTACTTAAGAATCACATTATATTAGGGAGCTTATAAACCAATGAATTACAAAAAAAAGGGAAAAGAAATATAATGAACAAGGACACTATATATCATATGCTACACTGTAATGGGGATCTTAATTTAAATTGAGAGTTATTTACAAAACACAACAATGTGGGCATAACAATTTATTTCCATGGAAGTACTGTATCTTCATGTGAATCACCTAATAAGAGACAACTAAGGACATCAAGAAATTAAAATACTCACTAAGGAAGATAATGCATCCCTCCTTGGGAATCCAAGAAGTAATTTATTAAGAGGACACGACAGGTTTGCATAAATGGGTTTAAAACATTGCAAGATACAAGCAAATTTCAATCAAAATTGTATATTGAAATTTCTAGGCTTTCAGAGTGGTTTTGGGAGTCAACTTTTGATGAGCAGAGTTTAGCATCCTTTCATTCTATCTTACACATTCTAATCTTCCAACAATTTTCGACATGTCATTTTGAGCTATGGTTGCAAAGTTATGGCTCAGCAAGGTGAACAACTAATTTTCTTCAATCCAATCAAGACTTTGCAAATGCTAATAAAATATTTTACTCCACAACAAGAATAGAAATAATCACATGAATGATTATATGTGAAAAAATAATAGGTTGTAGCTCATTTTGGAAAATTACAATATAAGTGAATATATTCATACATACTAGGTTGAAGCAAGTTTGCTCAAATGCTGACCATGCATGATGTAGTTCCTGCAGTGAGCATTACAAAAATTCAGCTCTTATACATGCGGAAAATTACTGATCAGAATAAGTTGCTTGATTAATCATAGCTATAACCCAAGCCACATAGGAAATAAACCCGACATGAAGGAAAACTAAATATCAACACATAATGAACAATGTACCAAGAAAGAAAAGGAAATAAATCATGAAACAAATGCAAAGAGAAGCATAGAAAATAAGAGGGTAAAAACAAGCCATGCAAACTGACGTAAGACACCAAGATTGCACACGAGCATCAATAACCAAGGGTACAAAATCCAAAGAAGGTGAAAAGGAAGCCTTCTTGGAGTCGTACAAGTTGCAGAGCTCTCCTCAAAATAATATTCTTAGCATTACTCAATATGACGCTTCAAATATTTGTGGGTTTGCATTTCTTTTGATCATTATACTTGCACAAAATTTTCATTATATTATTGATAAACTATATACACTGAAGCTACATACCAAAGAATGTTGTTATAAAAACTACATGAATTTCCCCATTTTTATTGTTTACTTTGGGTGGTCCAAACTCCATCTGAGTATAGAAAACCACTTAAGAGGTGGCATTTATTTTGATTTTGTTGGCTAACACTTGTATAAACCAGGTAAGAAAACCCATTCTCTCCTTTTTTATGGGCTCAAATTTGAAATGATTTATGGTTCATGGCAAGGTAAATGAAGTCCACAATAGGCTCAAATTGAAGGTAACATTCCAAATGCAAAAGGTGAATTCACTTGGGTCGTCCATTGCATCCACCTTTCAACTTGTTATGTACCATAGCCATGCAATGATAGTTGTGAGATTCTCTAACCATAGGTTTATTTACTCTACTGGTCGAGATTGTGGCAATGATTATTCAAAACCCTAAAATTGTCACCATTTTTATGGAAGATGTATGACAAGAAAGAATACTTGATTCATATGAAAGCGAATGGGTCCATTTGATCAATGAGCTATAATATGGGTAGTGAAGTGTTTTCCCAGACAGCTAACTTCAGAATGCATAAATCAAACCTAGTGGACACCCATAGAAAGAAAAAAAGCCTACAATATGATTCAAACTATAAATATGGCATGATGTTCTCTTTATTACAATGTGACAAAAATTGCTTGGAACTTGAGACATCGCAAGATGCCACTCACAGTTTCAGGTAATTCTAGGTCATGACAGTGTATAAAATAAATTCATATTTACAAATGTTACAAATCTTCCAGTATTATACTCTACCATCTGGCTCAACTACTTTGATTCCAAAATATAGAAAAAACAAGAGGGAAACATTAATCTCAAATACCATTCTGCAACAGATTATACATTATCATGTTTAACCTACATATATTTTCAATACATTGCAGCTTACAAGTAATATTTAGGAAGTTCTCAACTTGGCATACAACTTCTACGCACCAACTAGAGATATGGGTTTTTTGGAGGCCGACTTGCTTATTTTTTGCACTAGGCGATCAGGTATAACAAGGAGGTGAAATTTCAATTAGAGATCATTATAATATACAAATTTTTTTCTTTTTTAACATTGCAAAGTTCAAACAGCTGATTGAGATGAAAACCTCAACCAACAATGAAACAAGGTGAGGATGAAACCCTTTATACTGGTTATTTGTGGTGAATTCACTCAAAATTTGTGTTGGAGCTGAAAAAATTACTCTAAAAATGTGCACAGGTTAGAGCTTATCTTAATCTTAGAAGTCATTATTGAAACACCCAGGTTAAACCCAATCAAATAGCCCTTCTTGCAATTGAATTGACACACCAGAATTGTAGCCTAATAGACCAACACTTTAAAGGTGAAAGGAAACTACTAGTGACAGGGGTTATTACCTTCTCCTGTGAAAGAACATTCATGCAATCTGGGAACACCCACCCCGCCTACATCTGTAACTCGTCAAGGTGCCTGATTTAATTGTTATACCCTCTACTTATGAGTTGTATTAAACAATCTAAGATTATAGACCTTTCATGTGCTGAAGACAACTATTTTTTTGACCTTTCATGAATCTGAACAAATTACTCTAAAACTGTACATAGGTCAGAGCTTATCTTAATCCAAGTCAGTGTTGAAACACCCAGGTTAAAGCCAATCAAAATTTCCCTTCTTGCCATTGAACTGACATGCCAGAATTGTAGCATAATAGACCACTATTCTAAAGTTGGAAGGGAACTATCAACGACATGGGTTATTACCTTACTTCTCCTATGAAAGAACAGTCACACAATTTGGGAACACCCTGCCTGCATCTGCAACTAGCCAGGGTGCCTAATTTAATTTTTTTAACCTCTACTTACAAGTCATATTGAACAATCTAAGATTATAGACCCTTCATGTACTAAAAATAGTTATTTTTCAGACCTTATCATTTTGTGTTTTGGGTTGTTGTTACTATTATAACTAATGATGAATGTAGTAATACTAGTGGCAAATCACATTTTTTGTGATATTGTGATGAAGGGTGCTCCCCTTAATACCTCAAACACATAATAGAAATAGAGAAACAACAACAATTTGCACGAATAGAAAATGGGCTTCTTATTATCTCCACAAATGTGGAATTACAAACTTTCAAAATTACAATATGCAAAGCCACATGGGCATTCCCTTACAATATTCAGTAGGACAAAGCCTCAAATTATTACCCAGATCTACTCTGAACTGCTCTGAACTACCTAAGACAACACTATGGGCCTTCCTTATATAGACAATTTCCACCGCCCGAGAATGTTCCAAAAATTTAGCCTTTAAGGCTGACTAAACAAAGAATTATTTTATTTTTACAATTATTACAATAGGGTCGGCTCAAAATAATTACAAAAATATGATTTTAGGTGGAAAACTTCTGGAGGCCATAACTTTTTAACCATAGCTTCATTTTTCTATTATAACCACTTTTCAGAAACACCACGATGAGATCTACAGTACCTGATAGGTGTAAGCGCCAGTTAGTCGGGGGTTGATCGTGATCCAAAGCCTCTAAGGCCTTCAAAATTGAGCTCAAAAATTTCATACCCAAAAATCTCAATAACTTCACCAATATAGATGATATGGCAATGAAACTAAACTGGTAGGCTGATATGATTGAGATGAACCTCCACCTATGAAATCAGAACATTCCGAGATTGTATGACCAACTTACTAAAAATAGTAAGTTTTCATAAACAGTAGCTCTGCACAAGATAGCCCTTATTGAAAACAAAACCAGAAATTTTTTGGTTGATGCAAGATTGCCCTTACACCGAGGATGCTCTTGCATCAGACACCTGGGGTAGTTTGAGAAGTGACCCTGTCACGACTCAGGTGTGAAGAGGAAAACCAAGATAGTTAACCTCCTACTTTGTCAACTATGATGAATCTTCAACAGGTCATCCTTTCCATTTGACTAGATATTCTTCATATGTCCTGTTCCTTGTGCTTCTGCCAACACGACTATCTAGTATATCTTCAATCTCCTTGGCATCTGAACTAGTTGCTGGAATACTCCATTGTGCTGCTATGATCTCATCTTCAACACCTCCTTCATGATACTCTATCACATCTGAAATGTTAAACACTGGTGAAATATTTAGCTCAGTAGGCAATTCTACCTCATAGGCATTTCCTGAATCATGCTTCTTTAATATCTTACATGGCCCAAACTTCTTCATTTTTAGCTTGTTATAGGTACCAACTGGAAATCGCTCCTTTCGCAAATGAACCTTGACTTCATCTCCAACCTGAAATTCCTTATGCCTTCTTTTCTCATCTTCCTTAGGCTTATACTGCACATTCATCTTGGTAATATGCTTCCTCACCTCCTCATGGATGTTCTTCAAATGTTCTGCAAAATTCTCAGCTTCAGCACTACTTATTTCTTCTTTATCTATCTTCCTCAACTTAGATGTATTTCTAGGACTACTTTCATATACAATATGTGGATGATGTGATGAACTAAACTTCAAATCTATCTTCAACTCTTCACTTTCTACTAGTGTCATTCTGCATGCTACCTTATTTGAAAAACTGGCTCTTGGAATCAAGTCCATCTAATGACTAATCTTTCTTACTGGTGGTAATCCATCAGGCACATTATCGGATACAATATCTTGAAACTCATTCAATAATTTTGTAACTTCTAGAGATACATCTTCTACTTCCTCTTTCTTAGCCTTTGGAATTAAGGTAAAACACATATGCTCATGTCGCATACCATCTAAGAAATTTTCTCTATCAAAAAAAGTTATTCTTGCATTACCACATACCTTTTCTTCAGTCTCCTTCAATGGCTTTAGTTTATGTCACACTCCACCCTTTGTCAAGGAATAGGTATTCACATGACCATCATGTACAGGACATATGTCAAACTGCCAAGGTCTACCCAAAAACATATGACATGCATCCATAGGTATGATACCACATAGTACCTCATCTTGGTACCTGCAGATCTTGAACTTCACTAGGCACT